>JAQGAF010000517.1:0-49387 GCA_034687865.1 Kryphioiulus occultus | reverse complement strand
TTTTTTTTAAAGTCTATCTAATTTTTACAAATGTTTTGTTTTGTTGTTACGTAAACTATGTAATGTAACCGTTATAATAAATATTCTTTGAAATATGTACTCCTTTTTTCATTTAATCATGAACAACAATTCTTAAACTGTTCAAATACTTTTTTTGATCACTGTATATTCATGACGAAAAGTAGGTTACATCGTGCCCATAAATTTACGAGTTTCGTTTTCCAAACCAGAATTATTTTGATTTGTTTTCATGACTGCATTTTTCTGCCTATTTTCATGCAGTTTTACTGTGGATTTTCTGATTTACCGGGTGAGCCAAAAGTTGTGATGAACTACACACAGTAAACCTTGAAATACCAGCGGCTGATAAATGCGATCTGTTGGAATGCAAAGAATGTCATCACAAGGTTTAAGAGCTTAGAATGTTTGAAATTAAGAATGGCGGACGCTCTACAAATACTAACATTGGAATTTGATGGCGTGCTTCTCCTAGTTTCCCGTTATTTTTCTGGTACAATCCGCATACATCTACAAAGCAATTAAGTGCAGTTGAAGCATTTCTTTTATGCTCTTCTCCAACTAACAATTTCGAGGAAGTTAAACTTTCACTTATTTTTGGTGCGTGATGATCATGGTTCATTAAGGGTCAAGATTTTATAATTGTAAATAAACCCTATAAGCTTATTAAATTTGTTGGAACTAACAAGAAAGATTTTTTGCCATTATGCTCTATCGAAAAATACACAAGAAATAAATTCTCTTCTTGATCGTAAATTAATTTTCGAAAGAAGTTTGATTTGGTCTCTGAAAATGGCCATGTTCGTACTAGAGATATTCCACTCACTTCAGCAAAGACGTCTAAAGTACAGCTGTCCTTCTTGTCAATCTGTTTAAAAATAACAATAAGTTCAAAGATTCTTATGAAAATCTGGCAGCTTATTCCGATATACATGTACAACTGTACCCACAGGTATCTCTGAATTTTCACAGATGACAACCATTTCTTTGAAACATGTGTCAGTCTGAAAGTAATTGAATTTCAAGTGAAATCTTGACCAATAATTGCGTGATGTACACTGTGGTTGTTAAGTAAAGCCCTACATCAAATAGTCCTTCCACCACGCATTCCATGTGTTCCATTGTGAGTATGACATCCGTGGTATCCTGTTAAGAGCATGCATGATTAGATGGAATGATTTGGAACATTCCAATAAGCCAAATTGGCTATGACTTACTGCTGGATATTCCCTGCAGTTATCAACAGCTGCAATTGCCTAAATTAGGGGAATAAAAAATGGAAATATATACATGTATACTGTATACATAAATTTTTCAAACATTTTAGGCTCGTGTAAAAATCAATCATCCATGTACATGTGGTCGTTATTGTTCTCCTGCTGCAGAATTGCTCTTATTTACAATACCTGTATAGGCCTTATAACAGTTTTTGAAATGTTCTAAAAAGAACAAAACTTTGGATTATCTTCTAAAACATTAATTAAATAACTTAAAATCTAAGAGAAAACAGTTCTTCAGAAATTTATTTGCTAGATTTTTGTCGGTATTGTATCTTTTGAAACGCAAGTAATAATGCATCGTTGGATACTATTGCCATTTTGAATATTCTAGTTTCCTGTTTTTGCTTTCACCTCGATTAATTTAAAATAATGTAAAATATTGGCTTTCCGATTGAGTCCTTGTCTTATCTATACTAAATTGCTTGCATTTGTTGCGAATTCCACGCATTCGGCTATATCCTACAATTTAAAATTGCGAAAATGGAATTAGCAAATGAAATTTGCTCCTGTTAAGTCGTACATTTCGAATTATAGTACGACAGTACTAACTTACCTGTTGTTGGCTCGATGCTATAGCTACGACGTAAATAAACAGCTGAAACAGTGCCTTCATTTTGGAAAACTGGAAATGTGGAGAGCTCTGTGGAACCTCTAGTATAAACATATTAATGTGGATTTCCGTTTGCAAATGCCCTTGACATTAGATTGTCACTCTGTGCTGATTTGGGACATATCAATAGGGTAGTTATTCAGAATAATTACGGGACACAAGTAGTTTGGGTGATACCTGTGTTGCCGGATGCATCAATGGTATGAGCTATGGTGGCGTGAATTGATGTCATTCCATTTTTAATTTGGTTTCAATGGATCATTGGAATTGTTACACAGCACAGTCACCATAATTCAATTTCATATATTAATTTGGTTTCATGGCTTTCAAAAAAACTAGATTACACATCAAGATTAATACAAATTAAAATCGCTCACTTTCCGTTATCATGTGCCAACTAAAATGCATGCGGTGGTGAATTTCCATTTTCATATATATATATTCCCTTTCATATAAAGGGATACATATTCTTCAAATTTCCTGGACCATCGAAACGCACTTGAACGAATGGCTGGTTATGATTGAATGAGGCTAAGCGTGCTTTTACTTTATATTTGCTTGTGGAAACCTGTCAGAAACTAAGAAATCAATTTTCATGCAAAGTTGTATTCGAAGTTAATTTTATTTAAAATTTTACTTCAAAAAATACATTTTAGAGGTTATGGTTATGAATCATATTTATCGATATTTTTAGTTTAATTTACATGTACTTTAAAAGTTTGTTCCCTAGCTGAGTTTGATATCAAGCTATTACATTCATAGGCCAATCAATCGTAATTTAAAATTGTATTCGTTATTGAAACACCTTCATAATTTTATTAGATTATACTTTGGTGTAGTCGCTGCTGCAAATATGCCTAAAATATTTATACTTCAAGTCTACTTGTCTAGTATGCAAAACTAATACCTGTCCTTGCTGTTGGATTTTAACCCTGCTTATTTTTGTGTATAGATTAACACAACCTAATCTGACAATACAATTTCTAATTTAGTTACACCTAACTATCAGACAGTCACTGTTAGCATACGAGCTGTTAGGAGAAACCCACTTTATCACAGTCTATGTTGTAGAAGTGACAAGGCCCATGTTAATTTTTTAAGATTGCCTTGTATTGTCAATGATTTACCTGCTGATTCCCGGAAATTCATATTCGACATAGCAGTGTGTTTTGTTTGTCAGATACATCACAATTATCTTTATTTTGCTTCCATTATCGCAGTTTGGTTGTTTGACCTCTCGTTCTTGAAGTGTTCACAAGCAACGATTAGTTAATCTATAAAAAACAGAAATGAACAGCTCGTTTGCAGTCTTTGATTTTCAAATATGAATTTATTGAAGCGTTATATTGCTACATCAGTGTTGCGATTGAGAACATTGTGGCATGTGTTTGAGCAGCAATAATTTTCCCAGTTGTTTCAACCATTGAAGGCCTCGCATTCCTCCATTATCTAGAAAGTAATAAATCGACAATGGAAAACGGTGGCGCCTATGCGCAGTTGCGGGGAAATGGGAGAAAATTATTTAATGTAAATCTGCATTGCGAATATTGCGTTCTTGCTTATCTGTAGTGCAAATATGCGAAGTTGAATTATATTGATCTTTTGTAGTTTTTTATGTAAAAGACCGTCCTAATAGTCAACTTCTCCATAAACTCCGTAAACTCAATCTCCTAAATTTGACCTCTTTATAAGTTGTTTAATATGCTCGCTTCACGCTGCGCTAAGCAAAATTGCTTTAAATCTGAGCGCTTTGATAAGGAATTAAGAGGCTTACTTCTCCTAACGCTAGGCAGTCACAATATTCTTTCTCTTCATCCTACTCAGTAAAAAAGTGCAAATTAGTCAACTGTTGTCATGAAAAGATTAATACGGTTTTGTGCCACACTCACGGTCATGTCGGAGCGTTTGCAAGCTTGCAGGTATTCTAAATAGAATTGCTCTTCATCTTTCTGAAAGTTTAAGATTTTTTACTTGAGCTATGGTTTCCTTGCAGGATAACATGGTTAAAATAATGTAAATCTACATGTAATGTCGTACTTCAAGTTCAGCAGCGGTGTTTCTCGCTAGCGCAATTACGTCTTCATCAGTTAGGGTTTTCTAAAAAAACTGTTTTAGATTATATTGTTCACTCCTTATAAACCCATCACATTTTGGGGAATGCATCGAACGGAAATTAATTGCTAATGCTGGTAAAGGGAAATGTCGCCTGTTGCGCTGTTACTTACCCCTGTTGGAGGATTTTCTATGATAACTTTCATCATCTAAAAACATTAGAGAAAAGAATGGATCGTGTAGCTGCCACTGGCTGCATATATAAATCCATTTGTTATACTGTTCACCTTGTATTTCAAGAGGTAAACATAATATGGTGGTCATGTTTTATGGCATCTTGGTTAAGGTTGAATGTTTGGAATATCAAATTTATAATTTCTATAGGACATCATGAACTTACACATGCCGTAGCAGCTTCGCAATCGCCTTCATTCTGAAAGTAGAAATATACCTGTTGAACAGTGTCCATTGGCTCTGCAGTGTTATTTAAAAATAAACTTTCGTCCTACCAGTTCCAGACTAAGGTTGGTTGCGATAGCGCAAATGAGGAGACTGAACAGCAGTTTCATGGTTGCTTGGACTTGTGGATACTCAATAGCAGTTTCAGCCACATTCGAAAGTCTGCGTTTTTATACTGTACTGTATGTGCTAGTCCTTTCCGCCCAGTAACCACGGGATATGACTGGGTTGTCATTTTGTTGACAATGGCATTGTTTCCAAAAAAATATGTCCTTTGAAGCTGGTCAAAAATAACACGCATTTTCCCAATTATTTTACCATGGAAAGAAGTACGTGCTGATATCAATCCTTTACAAAATTACAAGCGACTCTGCACCAAACCCATATTATGCTTGAACATATTCATGATGTTCGCATTTTGTGTGGACAGTGATGCCATATGGGAGGGGATATTTATAATTTAGTGTGGTTATCTTAGCTTAATCTGCAGAAATGTGAAAATATTACATTTTCTTGCGCAGTTGAGATTTTTTGCCAGTTTAAGAGACAACCGTGAAACTAAAAATCTTATTTTCAATGAACAATTTGTAATGTACTTTATTTGAATTTCCTATGGCTATTTGTGGTGGCTTTCAGCCAGCTTTATTAGCCCAATATTGAGGAAATTTTGGTTGTGTAATTTAACACAATTCTGATTGCGGATGCCCATATTACGTGCTGTCCCTATACAGTATAGGTGGCACGCTTTTGTATGTTTGTTATAACTTCGATAACAAACCAACAAATGCACGTAATCAATTTCTTTATAGGCCTACCTTTAAATTATTATTATTAGTTTTCATCGGGATTTCTCAATTGTGGTACCCTTGATATCGTATATTCTGGGAATATCTTTGCGGAAGTCCTTTGTGTACGTGGAATGTACTCGTATGTATAGAAAGTTGAACGGATCCTATATTAGTGGAGACAAGCTTGAAGCCATATGTAATTCAGCATCCGATCATACATTTCATAGAACGTTCAGAGACAAACCATGTGTAGATTTTGGGATGCTCTCTACCAAACTACGAATTGTTTATTTCTTAAGTTTGCTCGCTTGTTACTTTATTTAATATCAACTTAAAATTCTTTCAAAAATTAAAAACAAGACTCTAGTCTGTTAGTTGATTTTAATAAAAGGAGTATTTTTTTCGCTTTTTGAAAACGTGATTTACAGGAAAATGCTGAAGCAAATTTGCTTGCGGTAAATCCTGAGGATGTATTGTTTAGGAAAATTGCTCTGCTTCTGCAAATAGTATAGTTTAGCCTGACAAGTACGCCATTTGAAAAAATTCGTAAATCGTCAGGACTGAACTCACGTTGTTCAAATTATTAGTAAAGCATATCATAATTTTGAATAACGAATATAGGCCTCTCATAATGGTTATTTCTGTTAAATAAGAAATTACTTTTTATGATAGTTAGGGTAGGTTAACCGCCAAAAAAAGCTAGGACAGGCGTCGTTCTTGTATTCTACACAAACGGGGGCTAAATATACTGTATTTTGTGCACATTTGGAGTAGGGTATATACAGGGTGTCTACCGGTCATGGAATTCATGTAAAATGATGAAATGAAATTCAGGTCATGGAAGTCATGGAAAAGTGGTGAAATGAAATTCAGGTCATGGAAGTCATGGAAATGTCATGCAATTTACACTAGGGTCATGGAAAAGTTAAGAAATTTACAACAGGGTCATGGAATTTCTGTCTTTTCATTGATTCACAAAAAAACATTTAGGTTTAAATTCTTCATTTGTCACCTACATGTACATGTATTTCCGTTTTTGGCCAGTAAATTCCCAGTAATCATGTTTTCACAGTGGTGGATACTGTTTCTGAAAATCGCTATTTAGTCATTACATAAAACTTGAACGGCCTCATTTTGTAATGAGCGTGGAATATTTTTTGAAGTCATGGAAAAATCATCGAATTTGCAATGCCAAATCCAATAGACATCCTGATATACCGAAGTATATACAATATTTCAATTAAAAGTGATCCAGTGGGAATAAGTTTCCTTAAAGTTGCCAATTTCCATTCTTGGATTTAATGTTCAAGTAATTTTCAGTGAGACCCTTCAGTTGGTCCGTCACGGCTAATAAGATATGATGGTCAAGCGTTATCAACTTTTTCTGTTTAGTGTTGCCAACTTATAAATTTCAATGTCTCTTTGCTTTATCTTGATACCATTCAAGGCCAGGAAATGGATATTGTAGATAAATTCTGGTATCAATTAGGAAAACTGAACAAATGAGATCCATTAGTAAGGTAATTGAAGCTACCAAGCACTCGCCAGCGCTTGATTTATATTACAGTAACACTGTATTTTGAAACGTCTTTAGAAAACACAAATGTACATTCCAGATCTTCTGTTGTAATTGATATTTTTCAAACCATGCATAAGACATGACGCATCAGCGGGTAGTAAAAAAGCACAAACAATCAGGTCGATAAACATTTAGTGATAAACATTTAGTAATATTTTAATTAGCAGCTGCATGTAATTCTTCATTAATCGAGATCACAATATGTAATCGCCTATCGGTAGTAAAACAAATTAAATTAATAATTAGATCATCGGTAGAAATGCTGAGTATGATGTAAAAATTGATGTTGTAACATGCTTGAGATATCAAATAAACAATCTACAAGAGTAAATTTACATTAAGTGCCGAAGTTAGTCAGCATGTTTATTATCATGACCATGTGCGTTCAGTGCATTTTTCTCAAATTCTTGCAATGCGAAAGTAATGAAAAATATTAATGACCATTGACAGTTTGTCTACTACCTCTACGGTACAATGTTCAGTGTAGTAATATATGCAGTACAATGGCACTGTAGTACGTATTAGGTTGGGTGCTAAATTTCAATCTGCCCTCTAGTGGACGTTTATGAACCTGATCACTTGTTTGATAGGATTGTATTAATACACCTACTTGTGGAGCTATGGTAGTTCGTACGTGCCCAAATTGGAATTCTGCGCCATTGCTATTTCATAATATGAAGATTCATCCTGGCCAATGTTTTAGATAGACATGTTAGTAGACAAGTATTAAATCGGTTTCATAATGCCGATAGAGGGTAAATTGAGATTATGAACTCAAAACCTGATACGTACTATAGGTTTATATTGGGTTGATATAACCCAATATTCCAGGTGCCGCCATTTTTATATGACCATATTATATCTACCCATTGAACATTAAATTTGGCATGAATGTACCCCCAAAATGACACTTTGAATTAGGGGTAATACAGTAAACAGCTCAACAAATTTGTGATACAAAATTTGCCCCAAAACGGCATTGTTGTTACTTACTTCAAGAAATACAGTCATTCCACACATGCAGTTCTCCATGCTCTATTTTCAAATTATAATGGTAAAATTATTAACAAAAATAAGCTGCCTGAGGCTGTTTCCCTAGCGCCATCTGTGTGCAATTGCCTAGTTAATGTAAGATATTGAAATGTCTTTCTTTAACCCGTAACATTCTCCTACTAGTTCTCATGTCTTGTCATACGTAGTTCAGCTTGTTAACACGCAATGCACACGGATTGTTTGAAAATTCAGTATATATGTTTTTCGCTTTTTTTGGATTACACTTACTGTTGTTGATTCTCTGTGGCATTTGCTGTACATACTGGAATAGAGAACGTTGTCTTTTTCCTCTGCCTGGAATTCGTAACAATGTAAAGAATTACCCTAATGCACTAAAACCTACAGAACAGATTTCTCCGTTCCTTGTTTGAAAACTCGTCGAAAATCCTGCTTTTGAACCAAGTAAGGAAAAAGGTCAATTAATTTGTTATGCCAGATTTATCTTACTGCAAGTGTAAACCTTGTCTGTTTACATAGACAAGGTTGACAAGATCAACCTTCATGGTCAGGGCAGCTCTTTGTTATAAAACAAAAGCATAGTTTGTTGATAAATACAATGTTTTACCTCAAACATATTTATTACGCAGCTCATTTGTGCCTCATCTCCGTTCTTTCCTTTCTTCTCCGCTTTCTGATTGTCAAAATAAAATTATTAGTCCTGCAAATCCTCTTACATGCCCATTTAGAATCACAGACATTTATGGACAAATTCACGGAATGCATATAGGAGAGGGAGATTCTTAAGATGCTCTATCTACCAATTTACTCTCTGTGCAAACCAGCACTACCGAAATGATGGTGATATTTTTCCTGACTAATTCCTGTGTATATCAAACAAGTGTTTGTGCTCAGCATCCCATTATCTTTCGATTGTTTTTATCGCAGCTATTAATGATAACAGTTTGGGGCAGCCAGGTGTCGTGATTAATTGAATGATAATCAGTTCGAATGATGCATTCTGTGATTGGCACAGGGTGGATGTAATTTATTAAGATGTTGAGCAAGTCTTCTTGAAAACCTTGCTATTTCTTACTTCTTTATCCGCTTCACATGATTCGAACCCTTCGACCATCTGACAAAAAAAAATGCAAGGATATTAGCAATGTCTTTCAAACTTTAGCGTAGCCCACCCACATCCAAAAAAAGTTTTTTTGACAAAATAATTTATCAAAAACTTTGAAGAAATAAATTGCAAGACATCATAGATGTAGTTTTTTAATTCAGACAAAAACAAATTACGTTTACTGCGCATTAACAATTAATGTTTTTCAACAGAATTATTTCCATTAAGATGACTCGAAATACGCCTCATCTACATTAGTTTCATTTCAATTGCAAATTGTTTTCCGCAACTACATGTTTGTTTACGAAATGTTCCTACTTAGTCTGTCTGTACATTGCCTGATATTTTAGTTCGATTAAGGTGCACAATCAGATGCAATGTTACTTACATTAGATATAAACTCATCACATTCCTTGTTTGCCTGCAAGGTAAATTGTTTTTTTTTAAACTTTAGTGAGATGCGAATTGCGTGATAATCACAATGTGACTTACAGTTGACTTGGTGACAGCGATTGCACAAATAAGGAGGCCCAAAAAAAATTTCATTTTTAGGATAAAGTAGGTGAACTATGGATTGTTCCAAATTATCTTACTGTTGGCGTCCAGAGTTGGGAAGTAACTATTTGGAATGTTGTTTTTGGTGACGACTTTATTTATATTTTTCCAAAGCGATTTGAAATCCGGATGTATTTCAATGACCAATTTGGCAAATATTAGGGTAGAGGAATGTTTGCAGCGGAATTTGTTTGCATGCACACAGAACCTATGTTGATAGAATTGTGAGTTTCGTGAGCCAAAAATGCATCCAGGTTCGTAAACTAATAAATTTAGTAATGATTGCGAATTTGCATGTAGCATTGTGCATTGTGGCAGCCTTGATGGAATATGCACGGTTTGCAAAAAGTTCAAACACAGTTGTCCTTGAATTGACCTGATTCATACATCTAAAATATGTAGTTTCGTGAATTTTTGTCGGCCGTTTTATTACAAATATGGTGGTCGAGTTTAATGATACTAAACAACCATCTTCCATAATTTTGTTAGGATTTTTTCGGACGTAAAATATTTCCGACCTTCTCCCTTAGAGGGCGCTGAGTTGTAAGATTCCATTTTGTTTCTCAGAACCCTCTAGTGGCAGAAGGCGGAAACATTTCACCGCAGGGAAATTCTAAACAATGGCACCAATGTCGATCACCATGTCTTTGACAATATAGCAGCAAAAATTTAAGAAATCGCGGCACCGGGTGTGGGAAGGAATATATTTCAGAGTTTATTCGATTCAATTCAATGCAGAATCACTAGAGGTCACATTTCGAATACTTATTGATGTCAAAAAAATCGATGTTTATCTATATGCACATAACTTTCATCAAAATGTTGAATACACAATTTACAGCGATTTATTAAAACTGTTGCCATAATTTATAGAAAAAATTGGACAACATTGGAAAAAATAGACCATTTTAGGCAACATTTGGAAATGCTTATTGCGGATGCTTCTGTTTACAAAGCAGATGTTTTGTACCTTCCATGCATCATCGTTCCATTGAAATTGACATGTTACAAGATTTTAACATTGTCTAATGTAATTTTATCATATTTTATGAGGACATCTTCGAGTTGCTCACTACAATGCTCGAAACTGCTCGAATCTGAATATTTTGCTAATTTTGCGGAAGGTTACATTTCCAGCTCTGGAAACCATACAGTTGCCCATTATTGTAATGTTCCAGTATGTTCTACACCCATGTCTATAATTCAGCTGACATCTTCCAAGGTCCGGCAGTGACGCCAATTGGGGATCCCAGTGTGTTTTTTAACTAACGTTGGGAAAACTAGTTCACAAATTGTGCATTGAAATGCACATTTCAGTAAAAAAACTTGCCTGGAATCTTATTTGTTAAAAGAAGAACGCCGTAGGCGAAATTTTTTGAAAAACGTTACCTGAAATCCAAAAATCTGATGATTTTCACGTTTTCTCTCATGCAATTATCTGGTTTTTTTTTTCACATTATTTTTCATGCAACCATCTGGTTTTTCAAATGTTTTTACGGTAAAAATATCTGATTTTTTCACATATTTTACCTAATATTTTTTAAATAATAGCTATTTCAAGAGCTATAAAAGTGCATCTCAAGCTGCAGGACGCGACCAACCTACAACATTTAGAACGCCGTAGGTAATTTTTTTTAATTCAGCCAAAAACGGATTTCAAGTTTATTTTCATAGAAATTATTTTTTAAGACAATGCATTATTTTTAAGATTCTTATAAATATTTGTCTACAAAAGAGCGCCGCTGGCAATTTTTTTAAAAAAAAAACTGAAATAATAAACAAATTTTAGTAGGTTTTTTTTATGAAATTATGGATCCAAATGGTGGGGAGTTCCTCAGTTTTAAACTGGATTTCTTGTGAAATTTTTTTCCAATAAATTTTTCACATAAATTGTCATTTGTCTACATAATGTTTAAAAAATTTTCATATTTTTCGCATAAGGCTATACATTTTTAGATTTTTCGCACTTTTTCACATTGGAATCATGTCTGGAATTATTAATTCATTTCTATGAAGATTAAAAACGCTTTAAACGAAATTATTTGTAAAGCCAAAAAAATGGTGGATTTTAGCTGACATTTCTACGAACAAAAAAATGTTTGATAATATTGATATTCACGAATTAACGCCGAATGCGAAATTTTTTTAAAAAGCACTGCCTGGTCATCATAGAAAGGTTTCACCGTTCTCAGAAACTATCATGCGGGAAATATAATAAGGATAATTCACTTTTCATGATGTACTGCAAATCGAATGGGTCTAGTAAAGTTCATTGAAAAATATATCATGTATTGGCGTCGATATTATGGTGCTTTCCATACACTAATAACATGTATAAATTAAACCACCGCAATTTTAACATGTCTACAGTACATACGAGGCGACAACATGATCAGTTGCTATTCATCACATTTTTATTGTACACTTTTGAGGTGCCATTTAAACAAACACGAATTCTAATGTGCTTTCGACAATTTGGAGATTTTACACGATTGCAATCGTGATTCCGACTTAATCGGAGCCTGCCGGATTTGCGTATCCACATTCTGTCAGAATCTGTAAAATGGTGAAGTACTTTAATTGGCTGAAATTTATCATTTCAGGTGCAACTTTTATATAAAATTCGCTCAATTCGAAAAAAACTTTGGTAAATTATTGCATCATTTGGGTGCTGGCATTATGGTGATGAGAATATTTGAACGTTCCCAATACTAACCCCAATCACGACAGTTAGATTGCACATCATCTTCTGCTCATCCTTTATTGTCAAAGAAAGAACAAATTCAAGAGCCAAGAACATGTCGTGAAAATTAGATTGAGGAGTGTAGTTGTAAAAGCTGATACGTGAAAAAAATAATGGTTGGGCCAAGTTCGCTAATAACTTAAAAACTAAACATCATTTCGGTTTAATTCTTTTCGTGCCGTAAACCCACACTTACATGTATGTAGATTTTGTGTGCGCAACATGAGACAAGAATGCATGTTTTCCAGAACGTGAGCTGTACTTAGTTTGTACGGTGTGGGCCACTGATAAGCATTACACCTTAATCCACACTTGATTGGGTGTGGAACGTGTCAGCATTAAGCTGCGTTCTCGCTTTCAATAGAGTCTGACTTGAGAAACAAAAGTTAAAAAGCGAGAACCCACCGATCGAGTGTGGATTGACGTATAATGCTTGTGAATGGCATACACGTTCTGAAAAAAACGTGTAATTGCCTCACATTGTGCAAGCAAAAGAATTACACACAAAGATTTAAACCAAATTAAAGTTTAGTTTATAAGTTGTTAGCGATCTTAACCCAACCATTCTTTTTTTTCACATACCAGCTTTTGCAACTACACTCGTCAATTAAAACTTACGGGCTGATTCGATGATTTGCACTCGTCCAACGATTGAAAAAAGTATTCGTCGTCCTAAACATGGAATTTTATCAAGGCATGTTTGTCTGTTTTCATGGTACACATGCTAATGGCCGATCCACTAAACTCCTAATTACGTTAGTGGATGATTAATGACTTACTCGCACAAATTCATTCGCCGCCACGCAGTCCATCCCCATTCTGCCGGCTTCTGCTTTGGAATAACCTTTTAATGTGCCCTAAGTGTAAGAAATGATCATTTAAAAATCATTGGCAATTAGAAAGTTAACTTTTTCTAAATTATACTTAATTCTCTGTTGCATTGAAACGAAAATGTTTTATCTAATGTTGTCGTTTCAATGTTATGTATTTTCCTTACTTTCATTTTATCCCCACAAGTTTTACTGGCTTGTATAAGCTAAAGGAAAAGAATACAAGTGCCAGTCTAAAACGTGCATTTGAAAATTGTACGTGTCAATCATTGCGGAATTATTCGGTCAATATCAAAGTAACTTACAATTGGTACAATATAGTCGCAGTCGAGTAAGTCCTGCAATTTAAAACGACACCGACGTTTGTCTCCATCTTTTTACCATGTATTAATAAATGACTGAAATATATAATTTAATATTTACCTCTGACACCTCCGCGTAAACTACGGTGACGCAGATTAGAAGGCACAAGATTAATTTCATTTTTGAGAAACTTGAAAGTGTAGCCGCCAACAACTTTCAACTTTTCAAACTGTGGTGACACAATAGCGAAATGGCAGTTTTTATACTGTCTAATTACAACTAACTGACTATTGGGACAAATTTGGCACAGCTTCAACCATAACGTGCTGGGAGTAATTTGCCAACGTACTATTTTAGTTTGGCATCAACGTACCTTTTAATCATAATTGGTTTTCGTACACGATTGTGCGATTATTGGTCATATTCTACAGGTTTTATTGAAAGCAGATGACAAATCGACATCAATTTGGGCAATTTCTGTCTTTGAAGGAAATTATTTCGTTGTGAGATGTCATTCACGAAGCACATGACCATGCCAGCACAATTGGATTGACCAGGACTAACGGCAACAAAACCAGTGTAGAAACATGTTTAACTTTACCCAATCTGAGTGCATCAGTAGTAAATGACTGTTATTTTGTCGAGTCATTTGGAAAAAAAAATCACGAAGTCCTATTTTATCAAAAATTCTTTCATTATTCCGAAATTCTTACGGATTGTTTGGTACATGTATGCTTGTCAATAGTATTAATAATACAAATTGTAGTAGCATTGTCGTTCGTGCAGTTTATCCTCAGGAAATATTTGGTATTTTTAAAGCAAACAAAGCAATTAAAGTAACATCTTAATTTCCACTTTATGTTGAGTATGATTTTGAACATGCGTGACATCTGCTAAGCGGAGGAAATCGTAGAATACTCATTCTCTGGATTCTCTGTTGGCATGAGATGCAAATTTATAATGTCAACAGAGGGCAGCACTGAAAGGGCATGGCCAAAATCGATTTTTATTTTAGTTTGAGAAACGCTAACAGGTGGCGCTTTTCATCAGAAACCGCTCTCTAGAAACCTCATAATGCTATTTTTAAATCAAGTCAGTACTTGTTTATCGCTTGATAATTACAAGAGCCTATAAAATACAGTACAACCTGTCATAACTAATATCTTTGAGACCGGTTCTCAATATTAGTTTAGCAAGGGGGGGTCAGGGGTCTGCCACTTGCAAGAAAACTGCTTTGATTCGTCATGAACATAGCGTACAAATCGCGGTACAATTATTTTTGAGTACAATTATTTATTAAATCTAAAATATTCAATTTACGCTATTATCGTTATGCAAATGGTGTTGTAAAAACTTAATCCCAGAATCCATTGTTTTTAATAACTCTGTGCCTTTAGAATATTTTTTTGTACACAGTTCCCCAAGACCTGGAAATCCTTAATATACCAAGGAAATTGGAAAATCCTGGAAAAGTCAGGGAAATGGATTTACATTGAAAAAGTCAGATAAATTCAACATTAGTTATACATTTGACATAGCTAGTTGTTGATTAACACAAAAATCTAGATATGAAAAGCAATTCTGTGGAAGAACTTTCTAATGGAATTGTTAATTAAAAAATTAATCTAAATTTGCTATCACCTGTTTGTGAATAATAAGCAATATATATATAGCATTCCTTACGTTCGCATTTGCCATATTTGCCATAACGGTTTGCATGGGTGATAGGAGAAATTTTTTTAAACCTGGAAACGTCAGGGAAAATTCAGGGAAAGTGAAAATTTCATCTCTTGGCGACCAACCCTGTTGTATTCGTTGACATATTAAAATTGCTTTCGAATACGGTTGATTCAATGCAATTCATTCCAATTCCATGTACTAGCAAAATATGCTACAGGGGATGAATTCAAAAACGATTAGTTTCAAAAAGGAGCCTTTGTTGCCATGATGTGCTGATTTTTTATTGATTACAGGAAATAATAACTCGAAATTAACGCATTTTTCGTAATTGCATTCAAGGAGTCTTCTACATTGAAGTTAGGCTGATTGGTTGCGGTCTTCTAATAATTCTTCTGACGATTATTCCATTTCTGAGGTGTTTGCTGACGATTTTTCTGGTGTTGAGTCTTACTCTGCTTGTCTATCGGCCCTTCGACGGCAGTGGACCACAGCCTAAAATTCAAAAAATAATAAAAATGACTTTCGTTGAATGGAGTTGGGATACGACTATACTTGAACAAACGAGCAAAGAATTATGGCAGATAACCTGTGCCAAACCTAGCCTCAAGCACTCCTGCATTTTATCATTGGGCTTCATTGCGAAGAAAATAAATAAATATTCTTAGCACACATTTAAAGACATTGTTTATAATTCTATTGAGCTTTTTTATGAGGTGCATTAGGACATTATCCGAACCGTTCCACATTCCTTGCAGTGATCCATAATGCTGTAAAGCATTTTCATTCTCTGAAATTGGTTCATTCAGTCAACGATTTGAGTGATCAATGGTAATTCAATGGCAACAGCGAATTTGATTGAGTCTTACAATAAGGACGTCTTCTACGCAATAATCATGATCACGAGTTCCAGGAGCCTGAAAGAGAAGATTTTAGTAACCTTTCCACCATTCTTCAATCTTATAACATTGACGTGCATTTAGGATAATGTAATGTAGTTCTTGAACCTTCGATAGCGAAATTCATAATGCACAGTTCTGCGAAAGCTATTACACTTGGATATCAAGCCCGTAGGTAATGAATGGAGAATTAGAGGAAAATATAGTACTGCATATGGAATAAAATGTTGGTCTAATTACAACAACATGAAAAATTAACATGAGCCCTCTGGTTGCTTTTGTCGTATTTTGGTAGCACTTGCGTATTTGCGTTAAAATTATTAAAACTTTTGAATTTAAACATTTACTATCACCTTTGTCAGGGTCCCCCCCTGAAAAACGGAAACCCTGGAAACGTCATGGGAAATTGAAAAGGTCTGAAAAAGACAGGGAGAAGTCAGGGAAAATTGATTTACCTTGAAAAATCAAAAATGCGAAAGAAATTCATAATGAAATTATCAATTAAAAACAGGTAATCTAAATTTACTTTTTTATGAAAATGTGTGTTCTGTCTCTGTTTTTATAAAATAGGCAATATGTATTCCAACCCTTACATATTCATACAATATGTTGTTTCTTTGCATTTTTATTTTTAAGATTGGTCAGGAAAATTTGTTTTAAAATCTGCAAAAGTCTGGGAATTGGAAAGGTTATCTCTGGAGGAACACTTTATTCTGTAGAAATCAGCTGCTACCATATTTCATTTTATGGAGTGTAAGTCCCATTTGAGGATAAGCTTCTATGTTACGGTACTCTTAGCTCGACAAGTAACAAATTCTGATATCTCATCATAGCATTGCTTTGTTCTCAAGAAAGTAATGTACTTACGTAATCGGTCTCGCATTTGTCCACCTCGCCCAGCTATTAGAATGAAAGATTGATAAGCTTGATTTTCCATTAATGAAATACAGTAATTCTCGACACAGGTGCAGTGTTGTTGTGGTTTTGAGAACAATCTCATTCTCATGGGACGGATAGTAGGACTTAATGCAAAGTGGTGTAGCAAGAAGATGAATACTAAAAATGGAGTGCAAAACTTGAAAAGTACATATGAGATGACAGAGATGTAGAATTTAGCTTTTCTGTGAAATAGTGACACAACACTGTATCGTGCGGGAAGTAAGCTTAACGTTCCCTGAATTACTTACACATTCCAGCAAATCGTCACATTCCTCGTCCGGCTATTAAGAAAGTTTAAAAAACATTAAGGCAATGAACCGTTTGTGTTTTTGTGAAAAATCTGAGAGTGGGTAGAGTTATCAAATATGAATGTGCTTCTAACTAACTTGATATTAATTCTATATCAAGTTATTTAATTTTTCTTTCTGACATCATGTAAAGTTAAGGTATGTAAACAGCTTGCGTCCTGCCAAGAAAGTTTCTGTGCATTCTTTGAGTGTTATAGTAAACACGAACCGTTTTAAATGTGGTCTTCACCGAAAATGCCAAGGCAATGCACAGGGATAGGATTATGAGAACCTGCATGACGAAAGTTGAATTATCGGATCCTTTATTTTGCTCTGCTTTTATATCAGTGAAATCCTGTTTGGGAACCAGAACGGCTCTAAAATTGTAGTAATCACAGCAAATGCAAGTACGAATTGGAAGACTGATATTTCATTGGTTGCATTGAAACATTAGCGTGCAATGCAGATTATCATACCGGATTTTTGTGACTATTTTATTCATGCTTGTGTAATGGAAGGTAACCCAATATTGTTGGGAGTGAATCTGAAGATTGGAGTTGTGTTCTGGAGGCCTAATTACCGGAAATTTCAATTACAAAAGAACTTTATTTGGGTTTTAAATTACTTATTGTGTCGATCGGATCACATATCACGCTCATTTGTAAATAGTCGGCTGATACAACTGAATAGCCCCTGCTGCTGCCCTGCTATAAGAATGTTGGCTTCACCTAATGGCTCGTAACCTGGAAGTGTTTGCCTGCGGTTAGATGCAGCTAGGTACAGAAATTACACTTTTAGGTAGTTAGGAATAGAATATACTGTACCGGGGTACATGTTACGATACAGATTACGGTAAACGAAAAAGGCAAAACAACAGCTAAAAACGATAAATTGCGACATCTAAGACAGGTTCCATTCTTGTCTGTTGAACAAGTAGGGTTGAAATACAGTATATGCATTTAGGCACATTTGGAACAGGGACTATTCTGTAGAAATAGCCAGATCGTCTACTATATTTATTTGGAAGGAATTTGCGAATGGGTGTTCACCGAAGAAATTGGTTTCAACATTACCAGTTGTTATTTCAAGAACATTTGGTATATGGCAACATTTTTGTGGTAAATTTTTCAACGAAGTTGCGTGCACTTGTTGGAATCAGAAAATAAGTGTTTCGTATAATGAAGCCATTTAAAGAGAACACGTTGCTGAAATTTTATTAGTAGCAATGGGCAGGGAACCATCCACAGGTTCTACTGTACACATGTATACTAATTAATGTGATGCAACACACTCGTTATCTACATATAAATGCATGGAAGAAGTTTTATATAGATCATTTTGATCATTCGATTCTTAATTTTCTGCACTTATAAAAATTACTTTGCGTTAATAAATCGTACTAATTTGTCCTTTGCTTCAAGCACTTGGTAGTAAATTTGATAAAAATATGACTGACTTGTCTTAGAGAAAACGTTGTGATAACTTCAATATACAAGGTGTGGCATAAAAGTAATGACTGTCTTTGGAAAACTATATACATGTATTTATTATTATTAAAAATGGGTGTTATCTCATTCAAAGTAGTTTCCATCGCTCCCACTTTTAGTAACTGTTCTAAAACTCTTGGTGTGGAATCTGTTACAGCTTGTCAGTTACGAGATTCTTTATTTTCGAGCACTGTGATTTACTATCAATTGATCTAGTTTTCTCTTGAGATTGGTGTTATTGTACACAGTGTAACCATACATGACATGTATTTATCGTCCTTTTTTGCATTGTATTTCGCTAAATGCAGCATTTATAATTGCACTCTGGTATGATATCAATCCTGCATCTTTTCGTACTGGAACCTAAAGTAATAGTATGCAAATAAAATCAAAATCTAGTGGAGCAGATACGATTCGACTAATTTAATCTCGGTCCAGAAAAAATATTCTTCAACCTTTTATAGTTAACGGGGTATTTACCGCTTATGTAGTGTAAATTACACCCATGATTTAGTCTTGTCCATTTTGGATCCCTGTTTGTCAAAGCCTTAAAATTAAATGTCCATCGTTACTATGCCCTCATATTTTATTCGTTTATTGTTAGGTTAAACTTGACTTTCCAAATGTCCCCTTTGCCGCTCCCCCCCCCCCTTCCGGCTTTCACTTACATGTAGCTTTAATGGAAATCTGGTGAGATTTTGCGAATACGGTTTCTCAGTTAAGATTTATTGTTTCAATACATGTGTACACAAGTGGGCCAAATATTTTATTAAAATGGATCATGCAAAAATAAATCTGCGTATAGTCTAGAAAGCATCTGAGTCGTCCATTGAGGGGCATTTCTGAAAACACAAAAATCCAGTTTTAGAAAATACTACATCTGTCTTTCTTGTTGCAGACCTTTATTTTTGAGTTAAAATTCGTGCTGGCTGGCTTATGATAAGTGTTCAGAAAAACATTAATTTGTATGCAAACTACATGATGTATAAACGTAATGTTACTGCATTCATTCACCTTATCTAAGAGGTCGACACTACATATCAGGAGTTCAAACCCACAAAGCTGAGGGAGAAAATACACAGCTGATTAGTGACATCAACTATTGAGCAGCTCACTAATTAAACATGATCTGACGGGTTATATTTACAAAAGTCTCGTTTTTCTTTGGAGGGTGTAGTTCGACGCATTCGTCCACCAACGTTTTGAAGAATTTATCCTCCTGAAAACATTTAAATTTTAAATACTGCAGTGGCTGGTTTCACCAATTGAGTTGCAATTGAGGTCATTAGTTTTCACATTTACCTTTATAAAGTCCCACACGCAACGAAGGATGTCGATTAGAGCGTAATCCTGTGTCTGAGAAATTCGAATTCGACGTTAGATGGCAAAAGTCAATTTCTGAAATGGCTGGAATTACTTGCTAGTGGGTAATTTATGTTCGAATATTCATGACACGCTATGAAAACATTCACTTTTAAAAACAAACAAGGCTTGCCAGTTCTGTATATGTTCTAAACAGCATATAGCTGAAGCTCCTTGAAGGGCATGAAAATGAACAATAAAATAACTGGGTCTGCATGGATTTCATAAAGACAAGAACTTGCATACCGTTTCATTATCATACGTTTGTTTGCCATCTTCAGTCACATTTACTCCGCATTGTTGAAGGAGTACTTCTGCCTGAAAATAGTCAAAAATACCGTTACGATAAAGCGTACACTAGTGTTATGGATCAATTAAAATTATGCCCCACTTACTCGTCTCCCAAAATCCTCGCACTCATCCAACTGAAATTTAAAATTAATCACTGGTGTTATTGTCGTTCTAAAGCATTTGACCGATGGCATTGGAACAAGGTAATGAATCTTTGGAATAGCAGTCAATTAATTCACATTTACGCAATGTAACAGCGAATTCTATCGAAACTTGTCATAATAATGTAAACAAAATCAGTTATGCGAATTTTACTAAAGTTGTGAAAGTATCACATACTTGCTCTTCATCGTCGGTAATATCGTTCTCTGATTGCAATGTCAGGTGAATGCAAGCCAGCAACAGCAATCCGCAGATTTTCCATGAAAAACTCATCGTTTTTTGATTAGGATGGGACTGGTATATTTAGTGAGTAGAGTACTAGAAGCCCTGCAGTTTTCTAGAATGTTATCTAAACTCTGGTTCTGTTTTATACCGTAGGGTATGTCAGCATGGGTAGGCATTGCAATTTTAGGACAATTGACTATGACGAAAACAAATTTGTTTCTGTGACCTCAAACTATAATTCGGGTGGCATTGCAATCATTGAATTGTTCTCAAAATATCATACCATATCATTTGCCATTTCCGGCCAAATAAACTCAATAAAACAGAACACTTTCCAAAATTTTCAAAAAAAATACTATTGATAAAATACGCGTCACGAATGCAGACCATCTATTGCGATAACTAAGGCCCACCAGGGTAATGGAGCAATGCGTGACTACATCAAGATTGTAACTACTGATTCCCATGAATGTTTGTTTTGGAACAAACGCCATATTGTTACTTGGTTTGTTTACCACTGCTGTATATTTATCTCTGGTTTTTTTTTTCGAGTCATTCATGTCCTATCATTCATAGTACAATGTCAAGAATTTTGCTTGCTTTAAGTGTCAGCAATATTGCAATCGATTGTGTAACATAGCCTACATGTAAGCTAGGACACGTATGTTCAAGCTTACTCCAAAAACGCAGGAGTTTTTTAACAAGGGAAATGTTGGTCTTAATCAAAATGTTGGGATCGAGCATAAAATGGTGCACATCATGTGTTTTAGTACAGCGAAGCTGGACCGGAGAATATATGATTTGCTGATTTAAATAAATAAAACCTGATATTTTTAAAACACATTTTTATTAGCATTTATTTAGCATTTTATAGCTATTGGTTGAACCAAGTTCAGCCAACACTTGTTACTACCCGAACATAAGACCGTTATGTCAAATAATCTGAAATTTAAACTCAATCTCAAATTTAAAACTTGCTTTAATACAGTTGCTGCTCATCTTTCCTGCTTTAGAGTCTAGAATAATACTAGTAATTCACCTCATATCAAGAATTGATGTGATAAAAATCAAAATCAAGAATCGAAAATGGCGCCTATGTAGGAAATAATCAATATGTGCACTGGTATCATGAGACCAAACGGCCACCAACTATGAGTGAATTCAATTTATTTTGAAAGTGTGCTAAAAGCTTGTCAGTGGCTTGGTTCCATGATACTTGCTTAGACGCCATTATTGATTCTGAGGCTGTGAATCAAATACATGACAAAAATGTGAGAGCTGTAAATTTCCAAAATGTATTCCTTGAAACTCTAACAGTGTTTATTAACATATTGCTGCAATAAGGTTAAGACATCCTATCTATATACACTTTTGATGTTTGTTCACAACCTTTGGAGGAATCGCACACTTGCATTCTAATGCAAGTGCTTAATGCTCATATTTCAAACTCTTCTTGTCTATTATACAGCAATGACACTTGCCCTAGCTGTTGTTATAATCCTCTTTATTTTTGTATGTTTAACCTAACCTAAACGAACCCAACAATGTAATTTCTGATTTAGCTGCCCTTAACCGCCAGGCAACCACTACCAGCCTAAGAGCCTTTAGGAGAAGCCCACTTTTTATACCGATAGTACCTACAGTATGTTGGAGCAGGGACTATACCAAAGTCCACCCATGTTTATTTTTTTTGTTGAACTTCCTGAACACATGAACTCTTGATCTGGTAGAGCTGCTCGGTCCCAACATGCAAGTTCCCCCGATATTGGGCAGCAAAAATAAATACGTGACATTGTTCCATTTCTAACTGCAACAGTTGGAGCTTATGGCATCTGTTGTCGTTTTTCACTGAAACATGACCTTAATCAAGCAAAAGGCCCACAATTGTTGTGTCACGAAACATTCCTGTGATTAGTGGTATTTATGGACCTACCACAGTATAGTCCCTTCTCTAATTGAGCACAAAATACTGTATATGTACAATTCAACCCTACTTGCCTAGTAGACCAGAATTTATCGTTTTGTTTTTCTTTTTTTATCATAACCTAACCTGACCTTGAAATGTAAATTTGTTTTGCCTGCCCTGACAGATGGGAGCCACCTCCCATCTGTGTACAGTAAGAGGCAATCATGGATGTTTATGAATTAATTGGTCCTGAATTATGTAAAACTGTGTAAGTGTAATTAAAATGTTTGTTTTATGATAATTCAATGTTTCCTAACGTTTCGTGAAGTTTGATATATCCTGATTTTTCAAAATGCGGAAAATCATGGTGGTCTTATAATTTCTTAATGCACTGTAGTTATAATAAGACCAGTGTTTGAACTCTAAAGTTTGATTTTTATTGCATGCTGGTTAAGGTAACAGATTGATATACATGAACCCTGTACTTCGAAGAATTTGAAATTAACAGAAGCTCTCTTCCGGCGAGAATTTGACGCATGGTGGTGGCACCCACGACCCACGATCTGGCTCTTTATAGTCAATAGGCTTCTTGCATATCTAAAACGACAAAATGGTCATACTGGACACTTGCTACCCAAAATAATGTGCAGGCCCGCCTTGTATAGAAAACAAATTAAGTTTACTGTTGTTAACGGTGCAATTAATTTCTTTATTGCCGCTTCGTTATATACCTGAAACGTTGGTTTTAAAAACATTCTTTGATTAGGGCACATTCCGTGTTTTTGCATAACAATCGAATAACACAAAAGTAAATGTATTGTATCTTACTTCGATGCCGACACCTTCATCCTGGGCTACTTTTTTTATCAAATCGTCGTCCTGAAATAAAACACTGTCGTCACATTGCAAGTTTACAGGTAATTTCTCGAGAAATCGGTTCCTGGTTCTGAACATATGCTGACCAAGTTGTCAAAAAACAAACCTTCAAGTAATTCCAATGACAATAGTTGGACACGCATTTTTTCTAGAAATATTCAGAATATGAGAAGAAAATCAAGTTTTTATTATTTGATTGGGTCGCAACCATAAATGACCGTAGAATTTTAACGAAATAGAATTACTTACAGAGTCGTAGCATTTTTCAAATGCGTATTTGGCCTAAAATGAAAAACGAATGTGTTTTTGTTTACAGCCGAGAAAGTTCCTCGAAAAACTTCCATTGGTCGAACACTGGCCATTCTGCTATCAAACATTTTCTTGACTTCAGCGCCTTGGTCAAGTGTGAAGATAGCAAAGCTGGATGCCCAGTTCAGACCGTTCTAAAAACGCAAAAACGTCTTACCTTCCAACGCGATTCAGGAGGACATTTTTCGTTGAATGCATCCTGAAATTCAAACGGTCAATAAGCAGCAATTAGAACTTTTTATTGACGTGGTGTCAGCATGCATCATTCTAGTACTTCTTGATTGTACGTGCTACATGTGCACTGCCCTGCCACATTTCCTGAGCCCACTTGATTTTCAAAGGTTTGCGTTGCTTCCTTCATAGATATTTAATAATGGGTTTAATGCAGGAAAGATGTTGCCATCTAGCAAGGGTTGTTGATGCTGGACAGATTAAACTATCGGTAAATGATGCTGCCAATTCTATTGGAATTTCATAATGAAATGCCACGCACATTTAATCATAGTTGAAAAGTGAAGGAAAAAACATTATACTGTTTAAAACAGACCCTCCGAACAATAGTTAACAGAACATGCCAGATACAATCCAAATGGAATGTTCAAGAAAAAAACTTTTTATCGACACAATAGTTGACGATATTGCATAACAGGACAGGGATAAACATTAGTTAACAAGCAGAGTGGCGTTAGCTAAATGTCCTAAAAAGTCCTAAAACCCACTGTACAGTGTGTTATCAGACTCCCTGTACTAAGTTAAATTCTGAGTGTTTATCTTGATTCAGGTGCAGTTTGACAACACTGCCTTTACATTGGTACAGGTGCAATTTGACAGCACCTTGGTAAGGTGAAGTTTGACATCGCTTTTGTTCATTTAATATTGAGTTGTCTCGTAAAGATGAATAAAGATTGATATGCTGCATTCTAAAAAAGTTACTGTTTGAAAAAATCCTAAAATTTTAAGAGTAGGAAATACTTACGTCCCTGGCTTTGTCAGCAGCGACCAACTGAATCACGACTAGCATTGTGCATCCCACAAGGCAAAGGACCAAAAGGCTCTTAGGGCTGATCATGGTGTAGAAATTTCGGTTACGAACTCTGGAATTTTCTAAAAACGAATTGTGGATTTGGGGGATCTGGAAGCGCGTTTTATACCGCAAAACTCGCGTGCGGAATCGCACCAATTTGCGCTGAAATTATTTTGACCCTCATAACACAAAAGGGACAAATAATGGCTTGAATTTGGAAAATAAATTATCCAGGAATGCTGGCCCTCTCAATCACACAAACACGAAAACTTGCATGTTCAAACACCCTGTTATTCAGTAACGCGATTCAATTTTAAAAGTATTGGCCACGCCCACTTCCGGTCCTTGTTGACTGACTGTTGTTGGGATCGTTTGCAATGACGTCTGCATCATCCACGTTTTCGACGAAATTGAACATTTGAGAAAAATAACTAATTGAACCAGTTGACAATTGCCTGTTAATGAATTACACGAATAAGTTAATCAGAACTGTCAAAATTCTAATCGAATTTACGAGCTTCCGATCGTTTGGCGGCTGATATTCGATGAGGGCAATTAGTCGTCGATCCCACACGGCTCACCCCACGGGGTCAGGGGTCATCGTTGGTTTTTCCTCTGTAAACGTGCCACTTCAATTTTAGCGAGAATTGCTTGCCCAAATTGATGCTTGTCATTTTTCGTTTGTGTAAACATGCCATATCGATTATTGATTACCGCAACAACATGGCGTCATTTCGGATTTGGGAAACAGTTTCTGAGAAATTCGACGGTTTCTGAGGTTACTCAAGAGTTGCCGAACACAACATTCTTCATCTTGTACAATCAGACCTCTCTATGTCGAACATCTTGGTGATGTCTAAGTGGCCGAGGTAAAGGGGTGGGTGGGTTTGAGTTTGCTAAGTTTTCGAAAAAAAAGTTTGAAACTGCTAACAATATACATGTACATGAAAAAGCTCGTATAGTAAGTTACATTTTGTCCAATATGAAGGGGTTCACGTCACTGTGCATTTTGAAAAGGAAAAAAGGCCATTTAGTCAACAAGAGGGATCACGTGAGTCAAATGCTTGTCCACGCTAGAAATCTAAGTTCCAAATGTCTGATCACCTACGGTACTCCAACATGTGTTGAATATGACTAGTATTTCATGACAAGTATGACACTATCCAACTCATGAGTTAAGAGGTGTCCCACTTAGAGGGGTTGTCCCTAATGTTAATGTTATGGCGCACGTCCAGTGCAGTGAAAACTGTCCAACCTAATGGAGTGTTCGACTTATAGAGGTGGCCATCTAAAGGTGTTTCACTGTACTATATTTTTAACCGACTGGGTAAACTATAGTCAACATGAGTCAACATATTCCAACATGTTCCATGAGTCAACATATTCCAACATGTTCCATGAGTCAACATATTCCAACATGTTCCATGAGTCAACATGAGTCCAAAATAATGGGGTGTTGGACTACTGTGCCATGTGTGTGGCCAACAGTAAAAGAATGCTCACTTCTTCATACACATACACATCGAAGCCAAATTTTCAATTCAATTCAACTCAGTACCCAATTGTCAACAAAATAGACCATGTGGTACAGCAGGTTCAATCCATGAATCGAATTTATAAGTAGCTGGCCAATAACAAATATTCATAAGTTTTGAAAGGCGTTATTCATTATGAAATCAGTTTCCGAAAATCGTCACAGATCGATGTCAGCGGCCCGAGTGTCGAAACTTGAAAGCTCGACCCCTGACCTTTCTCGCACTTGAGCTTCCAAGGCTGATGACTTGCTGGTTTCCAATGTCAAGTGGCTGCGTTTGAGTCGCCGCTCAAATGCAGCTATATGGCTATAAAAACACTGTTTGGTAGCTATCAGAATTCAGTGTTCAAATAGCCATTCGAAGTTGTAAAGCAAGTGTTGTGTTCACGCCATGAAGTTTTTGGCCATTCTTGCACTGTTCGCCTTGTGTGCTGGAGCTCTTGCTCAAGACGACGAAGATGACGTTCAAGTTGACTCGGTAAATCCATGTTTATGTCATTATTGTTTTGAAACAACTGTATTTTACCATGAGTTGATGTAACGGAGTTCTTGTTGACATTCTGAACTTGTCAAAGTACTTAGGGGCTTTTTGGTACTGTTTTCTTGAACTGCAACAGGGTTCCCCCATATCTGAAAAACCCTGAAAAGGCTGGGAAAACTGATTTAATGTTTAAAGGTCAGGGAAAGTCAACGAATCAATTAGATTTTGCATAGCTAGCCATTGGTTAGTTCAGAAATCAAGAGATGGCAAGCGAGTTTGTAAAAGAAATTAAGAAAACTAATCTAAATTTGATGTTCCTTGTGCAAATGTGCGTTCTATCTCTTATTTATATACAAAATATAATAAGCAATAAATATGACATTCCTTACATTGGCCTGCCATATTTTTGCATTTTCAATGGCCAGGCAGGGTGGTCAGGGAAGTTTGTTTTAAAACCTGGAAAAGTCAGTGAAAAATTATAGAAGTTGAAAATGAAATCAATGGGGAACACTGTGCAAACCTTCTGCCAAATTTGTAATGTTCACATACTTGTTTCTGACTTAAACACGATCGTTGAGGCTGACCATGAAGCCAATCATTGGAGGTTTAATTTCAAAATGGCTGACATTTAACGTCACCTAAAGTCCTGTCGGTCTGCCCCCTGGCGTTGGTGATGGGCCCAATAGGTGCGAAAATAGGCCAACGTTAAAAATGCCACAAACAAACAAACAAACAAACCTAAAGTCCTGAGTCTATAATTGCCCTCAATTTTTTATATTTCGAAAATGTCTACATGTATTCGTTGTTTTGAATACGATTACTAAGCGTAAATAAACGGTCGGATTTAACATCAATGAATACTGCATTTTCCGGCAGCATTACTCATTTATGAATTGATGACCAGTTGCAGATTGAATGTCCTTCGAAACTGGACATCCCATTCGTGCTTGTCCAAGCAAATACATGCATATTTTTTAACATTTTCACGAAAGCGACAATTTGTGTGGAAAAGTTATTGCTTTCGACCATATTGCTAGGTTTAGTTAGACTCAGGTGTGTCTAAGACAGTTGTGCCCAAGACCTAATTTGATTTCTTTTTATGTCATTGCAATAGCCGTCACCAGCAGTCGAGCCCTGCCCACCGGAACTAACTGACTTAGTAAGACTTCAGCTATTTGTACATGAATTATCGGCTTTTGGGGATTCCTTACACGCTTCTGATAGAAATCATTGGTCAGCAATTGACGACCTTCTGGATCTAATGAAATTAGGCACCACAATGGAACCCCTGGTGGAAATATTAGTATGGATCAGTATAAAATGCATTGTGATATCAGTACATATTTACTGATGTATGGTGATATTAGTGTAAATCTCACTAATATCAGTACGAGTTATACTGGCGACAATTAGTGTGACCAGTACATTTGCACGAAGTTCGTGAAATTATTGCACATGTACACTGTTTAGTTAAATTGCAACTCTCTATAGTGAGATTTATAACTTACACAGAAATGCAATTAAATTTGATTGCAAACATTTAAAATCACTATCCACCTTTTTAGTTGCAACAGCTGATATCACTATGCTATTACTGACAATACTGGAAACTAGTGATACTTTTGTGATACCAGTGTACATCACTACTTAACACTATGGATTAGTATACAGTATTAGTTTTAGTACAGTATTAGTTTTAGTACAATATTAGTTTTAGTACAGTATGGACTGTAGTGACATAAGTATCCGTCACTATACTATCAGTCTGATATTAAATGTCAGCAGGTCAATTCTTATACCAGCTGATGTCATGCAGACACTGATTATGTAATTGCAGGTATGCAAATTAAATCCAACAATACAGCTTCAAATACTCAGTTAATCGACATGTAATACAAATGACACTACTTGCATGTACAGGTAATAATATTGATATTATTATGTGTAGTAATAGTGATACTACTATCCATAGAAATAGTGATACTATTATCCATAGTAATATCATCATCATAGTGATGTCAGCATCCATACTGATTTTTATATACTGACATAAGTAGTCCAAAAAACCACTATTCATCACTATAGAGTAGTAATATCAATAGTGATCATAAACTAATATTTCCACCAGGGTGAAGGCACTTTAAAAAAATTGAGTACTGATTCCTCAAGATTTAAACTTATTATCAATTTCACATATCATGTACGACAATGTACAGAGCACTACCGTTGCAGCCTCCACAACCATACGACAAGGAATACGAAGGTGTTTTAGATGCAACTGAAGATGGACACAAATGCATCCAATATAACCACTTTGCTAAGACGTTTTCTGGTGATGAGGATTGCCTCTACCTCAATGTTTTTACACCAAAGGTAAGTTTCAAGTCATGGTAGTCGAGCCAATTTTGCTAGGTTATCAATAACTTAAACGTATTATAATGTCTAAAACTTTGGGAAAACTTAAAGATATTCCTTCTGTTGTCTTTGTTAGACTGTATCGCAAAATGTTACAGATTTATTGCCAGTCATGTTTTGGATCCATGGAGGAGGCTTTTTCATTGGTAGTGGGTCTTTAGCAGAATCTGGCCCCTACAGGTTGATCGATAGAAACGTCGTTCTAGTCAGCATAAATTACAGGCTGGGACCATTTGGTACTTATATTCATCAATTGCTTTTTGCATTGTTAACCACTGAGCACAAGTATGTTCTTACACAGCTATCTTTATAAGGTTTCTTGAGCACACTTGATGCAGCTTCACCTGGCAATTATGGACTGCTAGACCAAGTTTTAGCACTTAGATGGGTTAGAGAAAACATAGCCGACTTTGGGGGAGATCCCAACAAAGTAACCATTTTTGGTGTAAGTGCTGGCAGTATTTCAGTTGGCTTCCACTTATTGTCGCCGCTCTCAAAAGGTATTTAGCTATCAATAACTCATTACTTCACTTAATTAAGTTTGCGAATTAAGAAGCTGTTTTAAAATTATTTTGTTGTTGTATTTGTTCTAATAGAGGATATTCGAAAAGTCTTGAAACCAAAGTTTACACCCTAATACTGAAGTCACACCAAACTGAAATCTAGTTTTACAACCGAGATAACGGCGAAATCCGCGATGATGTGCAATGGAAAGCGAGATTTCCATGTTTTTGAATTATCGCGTTTTTTCTTTTGAGTGCCTTCAGTACTACGTTGTCTATGTTAATGCTTATTTTCATGGGACAGACTTTTCGAGCATCCTGTAACAGTTAACTTCCCCTATGCCAAAACAATAAATATACAAGCTTATTCTTTGCAAGCTTCTTTATACACGTTATTATTTTTAATTTATAAGTTTTTTATGTTTTCCAATCAGGTCTTTTTAATGCTGCAATAGCTCAAAGTGGTAGTGCCCTGGTTGAAAACAGTATTGCTCAAGATGAATCAAAGTCATTACATTTCACCAAAGGAATTGCCAAACACCTAAATTGCCCCACTGACAGTAATCAGAAAATGGTGAGATGTTTGCGAAAAAAGCCAGCATTGGATGTCATAATTAAATCCGCACTGATAGCAGACAACTACACTGATGTAAGTTGTAATACACACATCTTTATTTTTAAGTTGTTAATTTAGCACACTTGAAATTAATTTGCTGCTTATTAATACTTTTTCAGACAAGTGGAGATCTGATTACATTTAAACCAGTGGTTGACAGCGCCCATGGAGCAAATGCATTTCTGCCAGATTTTCCTCAGAAGTTAATGGCAAGCAAGAAATTCAATGCAGTGCCTGTCATTGCCGGAGTTAATAAGGATGAAGGAATTATTTTGCTAAGCTGTACGTCAGCAAGTTATTTCCATTACTGACAATTGTACGAGTATGATAAGGGCATTAATTTGTTTATACATTAGCTACAAGAGGATATGGCGGCATTGGAGCCTTTGGAAAAGAACACATACCTCTTCTTTTAAAACACATCACACCGTCTTTGTTCAGTAATGAGGAGCAAGCCATGAATTCCACACAACTTTTGGCGGCTGAATATTTTGGAAATATTGGCGGATTAAATGTTACGCAAAAAGTCGTAGCTTTGAATAAAGTAAGTTTCCAAACAATTTGAATGCATGCAGGTTGCACGATAAGGGTCATGCAAATAAACTTGTCTTTCTCTGCCCTTCATACTTTCATACCGTGCCTCAAGATTTAGCAAAGAATTTACAGAATTTTTCAACTATTCGTCACTCATCAAATTCTGCAGATTTAGTCAGCCACCATTCCTGGTGGCTGAAACACTAAAACACTTATGGGTTAATTTCGTGTGTCAACTAACCATACCAGTTATGGAATGGCAGTGACTGTACTAGGGTGTGGGTAATTAACACAAGAAATTCACCCTGTAACTATTATAAGTGGTTTAGTACACAGTGGCTGACTATACATTTAGGTGTAGTCACCCTACATGTAGTAGTTCAAAATTTTAAAATGCTAGTGTTCTGAACAGAAAATTTTAATCAATCATTTAACTCCCAATTCTCTAGTTTCTTGGTGATGTCTTCATAACCTACAAGGTGGATGCCCTCAATGACCTATTAGTTGAAAACAACGTGCCAATATATGCCTACAAGCTTGTCCACAATGGAGAACACAGCTTTGCAGATTTTCTGCCATTAAAAAATATTCTTCCAGAAGGTCAAAATAAGTCATTTGGTAATTACCAACAGCCAATAGAAGAAATGAAGGCTTCTGATTGAAATACTTCTATTTACAGATGGGCAAGTTGTGGCCCACGGAGATGAAGTTCAATATCTCTTCCACAGCACATTTTTCAAGTCACCTGTTCTGTCTCGTGTCGAGGACAAACATGTTTCAGATATCATGTTGACTTTATGGACCAATTTTGCCAAGACAGGGTATGACCACCATTGCTGTTTTCACTTTGATTTTCAGAGTGCAACTTTTGAACAAGTGTGCAAAATTAAGTTACAAAGATAGAAATGTACACAGTGTACAACTTCATTGTCATTTCATGAATATTTCAGAGTGCCAACAATGACGGGCAGTGTTTACGACCATCCAAAGTTCAGCTGGGAACCAACGACTATGGAACATCCCCAATATTTGGAATTAAAGGCTAACCCACATATGGTCAAGGGTCGCCTAAGCAACAAATACAATGTCTGGAATGGCATCTATAAAATCACCAACGACTGTAAGGATGAACTCTAGTGACACAAATTGTTCGTACTGAAATTGTACATGGAAGAATACTATCGTTAATGAAATTGAACAAGTGAAAAGGTGAATAAAACAGATTGTGAGAATTATGGGGTTTTGTTTTCTGTGTGCTCAAAAATCGTTTCAAACGAGCATTCCAAGAATTCCTCACATTCTTGGCCATGTTAATCGCACAAAGTTGCCATACACGCATTTCGAAAACTATGGTTAATAAGCATAATAGATCGAATGCAGATTAGGCATATGTGCCCAGTAATCCAAGTTACAGAAGATTAAACATGATAAGAGCTTATTCGATAACTGTCGTTATTAAAATGTTAAGAAAGTCGCATTTTCTTTAGATAACTTACTCGATATGATGCATATTCCAGGTGTTGACGAATGGTTAAAAATGCACCATACATGTAAAAGCATGACGCCTTGACCTCTACCATCAACCGAAAGATCAACTTCTAATGGCAAGGAGCAATGCAAAATGTCAAAAATTGCAGGTGGCGCTGGAGTTCACTAACCTTGAGAAAACGTTATGCAAGCATATTTGCATAATTGTCTGCTAACGTTAAATTACTAAAATTTCCCTTTAACTTTTCGAACGAAATCCTTGAAACTTATACCATGCAGACGATGGTGCTTTGGAAACAAAAAAGATTAACGTTTTAGTTTCTCACAATTCTGTACTTGCGTTCAGTAGATCGAGTTTTTTATTAAATAGAACACAGTAGGCCTACCCATTAAAAAATCCATTATCAACAGCGCCATTACTGATTTTTTAGGAAAAAAAACCTTAAAAATTACGCGCTACCAATGTTGATTTTATAGAAAACACAATTGGAGTTTCCATTATAATTCAGGCATGATACAGTATAAAAATCTGTATTCTTGGTACAGGCTACAATAATGATAAACTTACATGTACTTACTGTACATGTAATTACAAAGTTGATGATTTTGTAAATGCAAAGGGGTTTTTAGCCACGTACACTGTATTGCTATTCAACTAAACTGGCCCCATCATTTTGTTGAATAGTGCTCATCTGAGGACAATAACTCAGATAAAATATTTTCTGCCTATGTTTTTATTTTTGTTTTTCATACAGTAGCTAGTCAATGATGGCAAATAATTTTGGAGATTTTACGATACCGGAAAAGCATTACACACAGTGCCTGTTTTAACAGACATTTCCTGTTTTCTTACTTAAATTGGTGGTAGATAACTTCCACATTTTGGAAATCGTGGAGGGATCTTCGGAAATTCGTCCATTTCTCCCACTTGAATGACAAGCAGCATACCGCCTTCAGAGTGCATTTCCACATGACAGTGAAAGGCCCAAATACCTGCAAGAAATTCGATCTGAAGTTCAGTAACTTTGCCATGAAAAGTAACAAACTGATTATCACGAAAATATCAAGAAAACTGACCAAACAATGAAAACAAATTACTTCCGGTTTCTGAAAAGCTTTTAAGGCAAAACAATATCGTGAAATAACCTACCTGGATTATTAGCATGGAACCGTATCACGGAATATCCTCCATTGGGCACTGAAACAGTATCCTTTAATATGGGGCTATCAAAATTCCTTTTGATCTTTCCAGCATCATCCAAAGCCTTGACTTTGTCCACAGTGAGGTTGGTGTGCAGCAAACTTTCTCCAAGTAACCAGAAGCTATGACCGTGTAAGTGCCAAGGATGGTTTGCACCAACTCCCGTAACAGCTATTCAAAAGATACGACAAGACAAAGTTTATGGCCAATCTGTGAGTATGTGACCTGGTGTCACCTTGATAACTCAAGACATTTCATATTTTCATATTGCTAGGTATAGCCCCAAAGTAATGTCAGATTCAATCAACTTACCAACATCAATCAATACTATTTCCACCACAGCCCCAAGTTTGGCTTTCAGATAATATGTGCAATGACAGAATTGTTCCGAGCAATTTGCCGGCAAATCTTTGTCCGTGCAGAGGGTATCTTCAGGAATGTCATGGTACTGGGTGAGCAGTGGTGATGGTGGATACAAAAATGAAGTTTCATTGACTTTTGGCTTAAGGGTGTTGAATTCGTAATATACAGGGTCGTAATAAGCAGGGTCATTATTCGGGTACAAATCGAACGGCAAGTACCACTGAATGTCAGGTTTCCCTTTGAGAATTGGGTCCATTGGAGTATGGCTCTCCAGTCTGGTAAGGCTAATGTGGTTTTTGTTAGTGAATGGATCATTCACTGGATTCAGAATCTGAAAAAAAAACATTGAATCAGTGCTCAGCTGGACAACTTATAACGGTAAGGGGAGGTCTTCGAAAACCGGACACTGCCGGACAGGGGGAGGGGTCACGGAAAGTGGACGTCCGGATCGTCAACTGGACTTTTTATAAAAATGTTGCCTATGGAGTTTTCATTATCATTGACTTTCTCTAATATATCTTTTGAAAACTTCACTAAAATCCATTATATCTGCTGAATTTTGTTTAAAAAAAAAGCCTACGGCGTTCCTAAGTAATAAAAGCGGTGTTTGGCTGTTTAGCAAATTTTTTAACAAAAATATTGCCGGTAACGTTTCCATCATTGTGAATAATTTTTTTTCGTAATTTCGAAGGAAGAACAGAGTTCCCCCAAACTTGGAAAACCTGGAAAAGTCAGGGACGTAGACAATGTCATTTCAGGGTGAACCCTGAAGAAATTGACATCGTTATTAATACAAATACACTAAAATCCAATATTTCCAGTAATTTTTCAGAAAATTCGCCTATGGCAATACCTTAATTATTAATATTATAAGCTTATTATTTCCTTTAACAAGACTTTTGGTTAATATCCACCATTTTGTGATTTAGACTTTCTAAAATGTTATCCCTATAGCATTTGAATTGGTCATTCTTTTTCAATCTAACCTGTGTTTTTTGCCTGCTCTTGCTTCAATACAATAAAATTTTCAAAAGATACATAAATACAACATGAAAATAGATTGATGATTCCTAAGTTTTAAAATATGGTTGACTAAACACACAACTTGGCGCTTCCTGAAGTTAAAATATGTCAAATATGTCGGACAGGGGGAGGGGGGGGGGTCTAAAAACCATGAAAATTTCAGGACGTCCTTTATGGATGGCCCTATGATGGTGACTTGCGAATTTTGAAAATGAGAATGTCGTTAGATAGCCGACAAGGTAGCAATGTCTTAAAATATTTTAAAAATTGCACCTACATGTAACCTAATCCAACTGGTGAAAAACACCAAAAATGAATAACCCAACTACCCAATGAGGACCCACCATTTTGGTCCAATAAAGGCCAATGACGCAGCCAACATGAAAGCTCACCGGGAAATTCAAGTGTTCAAGGGCCCATTGACAAACCATGAATTGACTACAGCAATAATTACCCTTTCTGGTAAACTTGACATCTCTGTTGGCTCGACATCAACCGCACCCACATACTTCAATACCGCTCTCCCCACCGTTTTTTCAAGTGCACAACGCAAAAGCCCTCGAAAGGTCATCCCGTAGGTGCCAATGTCTTGATTTGCATCAATGACAAAATCAAATCGCTCTCCAGGGTTGATAACGAAGGCATTCACATTGATGGGTTTCACCGAGTCACCGTCTGTGCCCACGACCGTCAGGTTGTGCTTATCCACCGAGACTTCAATAGGGCAGATCCAGCCGGCATTGCTGCAGATTCTGAATCTGTAGCGAAATCCCTTCTTCACAATGAAACACGAATATGGTGTGTAATGGATGGTTCCTGTAGTGCTGTTTCGAAATTCTTGCAGTTTGCCTTTGCCGTTAACCACGATGGTTGTCAGGTAGGCACCGTAGTCTGCCTCGGTGAAGTAAAACCGGTTGTACAGGTCTTCTCCAGTTATATTCGTCCAATCGGCCACCATTATCTGGTGGGATGTTAGGTCGTGGTCGTACAAGTCTCGGTTAGGGTCATCTTCCTTGGGCTGCCTCACTACTAGCATGCCATTGACACCGTCCAACCTCTGAAACCCAAAATGGCTGTGGTAGAAGTAGGTGCCAACGTCTGCTGCTGTGAAAGAATACCTGAACCTGTCAAAAGGAAGAATTGGGCACTGGGTGATGTAAGGGACACCATCCATGTAAGGGGTCCCAAACTGCTTTTGCCCATGCCAGTGAATTGTGGTTCCTTCCACCCCAGCGAGGTTGTGGATGTCAACAACGACTCTGTCATCTTTGCACACCTACATGAACATGGTAAATAAACACATCATTTTTTTGTTTGATCAATAATTGAAGGATGACAAAGTGGAACTCACCACAATAGGATCCCCTGGCATCTTTCTATTCAATACAGTAATGGGCCTTCTCACCCCATTGCCAGCAATGCATTGTACTCGATTGCAATCCTCAACATTTAGAGGACAGTTGTAGCAATTCTTGCTAAGCAGCACGAATTTCTCCAAGGTCCAATTATAACGGCATGTCATTGGTGGTTCACCTTTGACACACTTTCGATCGCAAGTGTGTCGTTCCCCTTCAAAAAAGTATCTTAAAATAACACTCATTGCGGACTTTCAAATATTATAGAAAATTTTAAAAAAATGGCTTTCAGTATGCCTTACCTGATGCTGATGGAAGTCCATTCATCAAAATCAAATACAGCACTGTCAAAACCAATCCGACCGTAAAAATATAACCTTTCTCTACAATCATGGCAGATTTTATATGGTTGCTCTGCTGTTCAACTCCAGGTTACATTTTAAACTACATTTGGATGTATGTCTGTTTTATTAGTATAGTTGTTTATTGTTGATACGGGTTTGTACACATGACCATGTATGGAATCCGGGATGATTAGCATCAACACCACCTGTAAACAGTTTTGTGAAATTCGCTTGATCAACTGCAGCGAATACACCTTCAGATATATTTGATCTGAAATGGCATATCCAGAATCCGCATTACCACATGGCCTACAGCTAGATGCAGTATTTTTGTGTTGCACTTATCACACAAGCATTTTAGATATGCAAATTTGTATTTAATTACTTTTGAGACAATAAGATTGACATATTAAACTTTATTGCCAATTGCAATTTTGTGCATTCACCTCACTGTAAAACAAAAATGCACATGTAGAACATGAAAGTGCATAAACATTAACCATAATATCTGAATTCAAGTGAGCTTAAGAGAGAATAAGTGTTCCATGGGGATCTGAGGAAATCCACAAATTATATCAGTAAATGGAAAAAAAAACTAGAACACTTTAAAGAAACCACATTAATTTCCTAAATCATATTTCGAAAGAATCCTTAGAGCATTTTGAGGTTGAGCACATGGTCGGCTAAATTATGGTGGTTTATTTTTTCGTTTCTTTACCATTAAAAGATTATGCTCAAAATAAATTTTAATTGTTTTAGAGCAAGTTTTCAGGGCATGCAGGTTTCATCATATGTGGTCTTTGTTTGTGGCAAGGAGTGTGACCTAAATTTCCATAATTAGAACATATTGGGAATATATTTTAAGAACATGAGGTTATTTAACAGATCACATAACATGCTTTGATATGATCTATATTTGTGGCAAATTGCGATCTAAAATTGCATGCTTTTGGGGTTCTTAATGAGACTTTTCGATTTACAGTGCAGTATTTGTGGGGGAAATCAGCCACATTAGTGCTTTGTTACTTACATGTACATGTACATGTTCATGTGCAGGTATATGATGGTGTGCTGAATCCCGGATTTATAGGCTAATACTTATTGTGTGCATGTAAATTCGGCATTCAGCAAACCATCAAAAACGGGCATGTATTAAAACACTAAAGTGTGGCTAATGTCCCCACATGGCAACTGACGTGTTCGTATTTCCAACTGTTTATACAGCGATAACGAAATTCATTCACGCAGGCTCGCATGCAGCTGGACTACCACGGATTCATCGAATTACTGATTACTCATTAATAATTCACAAATTATTTACTTATGCTGTGAAAACAATTTCCGCTAGCTGATTGTTTTCAAACTTTTTTAACAGGCTTATATTTCAGAGAATTGACGATAAACAAAAGCAGCTTCCTTGAATATAGTGGCAATTTTGTCAAACGATTTCGCCAAAGTAATTGAAAACATACCTTTTCCCATGAACTTCATCAACAATGTAACAGCAAATGACAATGTATGGTGAAATATGTTGCCAGCATTTTGCAAAAATATTGAAGATCAATCAACATACAATATCTTTCCTTCAAAATGAATCAATATATATTAAGCTAGAACCAGATCAAAATCACATTGCTAACATGGTAGTTCTATTTCAAATAAAATTCCTAAAATACAGTCAACTACTTGCACTTCTTAGATTTCCAACATTCCATGCACTACGTCCATGCAGAAATTAACTCAATCTACCTTTGTGCGGTGCATGCCAGGGCTAGGTGAATCTGAAATTATTGATATAATAAATTTCGTATCATGCTTCCAATAAATCAAGTAATGAATATAAATATAACTTAAATTATAAGTAAAAGCACAAATATAAATGCGCATTTGTTTACTAATTCTTGAATAAAAATTATTTAAAAATGCTATCTGCATTTACAAATATTCCGAAAATCATATTGCTCCTATAGTCAAAAATATTTTTGAGTAGTAATGAAATATTTCAACTGCATTTCTCATTCATTATCTACTCTAATATATTATTTATTTAAAAATTAAATCAAATACTCTTGAATTGATTATATTTTCTTACTAATTATTCTAAAATTTAACAATCGCGAAAACGTCTCTATACTAAGAAATGCACTTCTGGATGTTCGTTTTCCATAATATTCGGAAAGTTTGTTTTTGCTATAAACAACAAGTATAAATGTAGAAAAACATGTGAAATATATACATCAATAAATTCTGGTTGCATCTTTTGAATTTGGAACTACTTGATTTACATTCATTCTAAAGAAGAGCAGATAAATACACTGAGTAACGGATTGTAACAATGATTCTTGGATTGGAATTTAACCTGAATTTCTCATATTAACACTTTTCAATGAGACAGCATGCGACTCAATTAACGCATGAAAAATGCTATAACTTACTTTCAAGAATGCTGGTGGAATAGTTTCTTTTTCGTGAAGCTTTTATCAGTAAAACTATGAGAGTAATGCAGGCAACTATGAAAATCATGCATAGGGTTACTAGTACCCATGTTGCGATGTAGTAAGACTCTCTGGTTTCGATGTATTTTTCCGAAACAGAAGTCATTGAATTTACATAGTCGTAAATAGAAAGTTGCAATTGATGAAAACCTTTGTCGATGTGAATGGAAGGTGACGATATGCTCAAATAGACCAGAGAGGAATCTCTTAGCGAATCCCAAAACTCAATGCCAGTTGGTGAATCACGATTTGGTGTTCTAAAACATAACAGACGAAGAACGTCAGCAACTTCCAGAAAAACTTTACATTGGCATTGTTCAAATGTGCACACCTGTACTATTTTTTGGGTTTAGCCCAACATAAACTTCCAAATGTAAGCTCTGGTTTAGCTGCCCCTAAATACCAGGCAATCACTGCCAGCCTACGAGCTGTTAGGAGAAGCCAACTTTCTCATAGTATCTACAGTATGTATGAGTAGGGACTATACCGAATAACTCCCGAATAACTGCCCTGTTCCAGTGCAGTTCAATCAGATACTTACATGTATCTACGCATTGTATCTATTGTTTTGAATTCCAATTTTGATCAGTAATTAGAATTTAAAGATTTCAGAGAAAGTATATTAAGTGCACGTTTATTAACATCCAGATAAACTGCATAATTAGCGGTTGAAACCACTGATATAAGAAGGAAGGTTACCAAAATTGATTAATAGTTAGAATGTATCACATATTTGTTTGATTTAAATTGAATTGAATTGAACTACTAACAATGCAGATGAAGCCGAATACAACTGCAAGTATACGCAGGTCATCATGTTTCGTTTTCACAATTAACCAGATAAAAAGCGAGGCTAATCAGTTAAAAATGTATGTTTCATACATTTCATCATAAGGTCATTTCTGATTTAAATTGGTTAATTTTCACGAAAGCGTCGGAAAACTTACCCTTGGGCTGCAAAGTTGGACCACAGGAATACCATAATGGCTTGCATTCTTTTATCATCATCTAATCTTAATGGTCCCAGGTTTGGCATATTAAACAGGTAAATCAGATCGTCAGCATGAGAGACACCTAAATGCATAGTAAATAAATTAAACAAAAATCCATAAAGACACATGCTTGATTTTCAAAACTCAATACACATCTTATTAATATAATGTACAAAATTACCTGTTGAAAGTAGATGCGAATGTATGTTCATATTAATTGCTGCATTAATGACAGGCGTTGAATATGAATAATTTCCTCGATACCCGAACACGTACATGTAGACAGGAGCAAATCTCGAGTGCAACCTTGCCATTTTGTCATTGCCCGAAAAGAATAATACATTGGACAACAACTGAAATAAAATGTAAAAATTAAAAAGCGAAATTGATTAACCTCCAATAATAGAAAACTAAAAATAAAACATTTCAATTAACACCACCGATACTTGAATTCAATTTCGCAATAGATATGTGTGTAGATAATCATGACAACTTTGAGTTGAATATTAGTAACAGTTGTTTCTCAATCAAATTTCAGTTATAAGTGAAAAACTGAGAAATTCAAAATGCAACGCGAATTTTCATTATATTTTCATTTAAAAGCTCCATAAATTTCTCAAACGTAATGACAAATAACGTCGATGGATTAACCACGGAATTCCTTGCTCAAAATCCGCAGAAAATACATTTCAATCCTATTTGTCTAGTAGCCAAAGAGATACCTGCCCTAGGTGCGGCATTTATATCCAATTTATCTATTTTTTGCGTTTTTTTTCTTTCTTTGTTTGTGTATCCTAAACTAATCTAAAATGTTTTCTTTATTTAGCTGCCCTACCCGCAGGCAATTTTTGCCAGCATACGAGCCGTCAGGAGAAGCCCACTTTCTGGCAGCCAGGGCATATTCCGAAGCATGTCGATATTAGCGTCGTAATTATATGTCTCTATACTGAATTGTAACTTACGTCAACATATGGCGGAATAACTTCGGAAATGTTGCTGAAATCCACGTTTTTGAAGTAAAAGTTTTTCAAGTGATTTAATTTGTCTGCTGAGTAATAGCGATCACTCATGGAATTGATTGATTCTGGAAGGAGAGTTTCTTCAAAAAACGCAGGGTCATGGGCAATATCTGGGAAATGTTCTTGGATTATTTCTGCAAGAAAAGTACAGCATCGTAACTTTGCAAGGCCTTCTCAGATTATAACACTTTTCATGGTAGGCTAAATTTTCTTACTCAAAGCAAACAGTAGTCCATCGTACTCAACCACTCCAGTGATTAACGGAACTCTGGAGAAGTTGCCATTCCTCAAAATAGTTTCTGGCAAATCAGGCAAGAATGGTTCGTTCCTGTAATCACGGTCAACGACCGGTGCGGTCCTCAATGGAAAAAAGCCAGCAAATTTCTAAAAAAAATACAAAAGTAGGCCTATAAAAAGATGAAATTGTACAATATTCAAATTACCAAAATATGCTATTTTATAATAACCCAGGTAGAAACGCATCATTTGAGTGAATATAAACTACTGGCAAATATTTAAACTTTCAAAAGGCTTTTCGAATTATGTAATACAATTTCATAAACTCGTTTACAAAGGTTTCTATCCTAAATTCATGTTTTCACTGCATACTATTTATCGGAGTAGTCCAGCAACATCCCAGTTTTCTTTTGTTTTAACTTAGCATTTCCCAGATGCTTCAAGTCCTATTAATCATGTTGCTATTCAGTGCATTTCTGCTGAAAAAAAATATCCGCCTATGACTCCACAAGTTAAACAACACATGTGCAAGCATATATTGAGTCAGCAATACAAGCACTTATTTCTGCATATAAAGATGACACTGTAAAAATAGGATCCTGAATGATAGTTTCCAGTACCAAGGTTCTAGAAATGTTACAAAAATAGTAATTTACGATATTCAGTAGAGAGCGTCGAACCTGTCTCAATTAATTTCCTCTCTAAACTTAATTTCCTCCCTAAACTAATATCAAGTGCCGGTCTCACTGTGGGCCCCGTGTTAAACCTAATAAACCTTCATAACCTGATTTTCAATATTTTTTGGTAATACAGCTTTTGCATATTGATACTACAGTTTGTAATACAGAAAGTTTGACAAAATATCAAAAGCAGTGGGAAACACATAAGAAAATGACTTCCAATACACACACAAGCAAAATTTGGCACCCTTAAGAGATTGTTTATGGTTAATAAAAGCAGCTTCCAAGTGGTAGGCCCATGCCCCCAACCCTCTCAAAACTAATATTAGTCAACAGGTTCTGCTATTCTGCATTGTGTTACTTACATAAAGAGATTGCTGAGCTTCGACCAATTGCGTGGCTGATTTTCGGCGCAAACAGTTGACAAGAATTGGGCTAGACGCCGTCTTGCACCCCACTGCAGAGGCCAATTCCATGGCATAATTCAATGGTTCCTCCTCGAGAGCCCAATCACAAAGGGCTGATCCACTCTGTGTAATGGCTGCCGAGAAAAGGCCTGGAAAACAAACGTCCTGGAATTAAATATGCTGAGACCAAATCAATATAAAAATAAATTTTATGAAAACATACCTTTGGCCAATGGGGAAATTATTAGATGGGACACTGCTGCAGCCCCTGCACTTTCCCCAAAGATGGTTACCCGATAAGGGTCACCTCCAAAGATGTGAATATTTTCTTTCACCCAACGAAGAGCCAAGACTATGTCTAGCATGGCGTAATTTCCAGGAGATACTTCATCCTCTGTGCTCAAAAAGCCTAAAACAATGTAAATAGGTTAATATATAAGTTGTTGTGCATTAATAGGATTTTGATGCCCATACCCAAAGCTCCTAGTCTGTAATTTAAAGTGACAAGGACGATAGGGGCAGCCATCAACTTTGCAGGTCCATACAAAGATGCACTTCCTCTTATAAATGCACCACCATGTACCCAGACCATAACTGGTAGAAGACTTGATGATCTCTAGAATAAAAGAATGTATATTTCAGTTTAAAAATGAGATTCTAGCCCAAGAAGAATAGTACGTGAATTAATGGGTCAAAACAAGGTTTGGTATAACCGGATAAATTCGATATGTGCATCACATGTAAGAGTAGTTATTACCTCATGTGATGTAGGTGTCAGCACACGAGTAAAGACATTGAGGGTCAAGCAGTCTTCATTTCCAACCACAGAAGAAGTTGATGAGTCCCACTGTGGACATGGTGGCCCATACTCAAAGGCAAAAAGTTCTTCATCCCACCTCTCAAGGGGTTCAGGATCCTAAACAAGAAATAATAATAATAATTTATTTAAAAAATTCATAGAGCGAAAAAGACATACGATTGCTAAACATGTTACTAGGATTCGACTTATAATGCTGAAAATGCCAATATATTACAAAGGGTGTCATGGTAAAACAGTTTTCAAAGTAGTTGCCATTACCAAACCGTTTTATATTTGAGGTCAAACCTCCCAGATTTCCTCAACTTGAACGCTTTAGCAATCATATTGTTGGTCAATTAATGTCACAATTAAACTTATTTATTGTTAATTAATTACAAAGTTTATCTAACTTCGACGCAGGTTTTTCCAATTCACTGAAGCCAAGTAATAGGCTATTGAGGATATATTGTTACTGTGTTTCCCACTCGGTAATGGAAAACCGGATTAATGCTCGGTAAAATTCATCATGGAATACGGTAACATTTTCCATAGTGTTACTAGTAGGTGCTCCTACAATCAACAGCAGAAATCGCTACAGCAGTCTGTTCACCTAATTAATTACCAAAGTGGTAAGTAATCACGTTTATCTACCTGGATTTTTAATTATCGCGTTTTTCTTTGGTATGTCCTCAGTATAAGGCGAAGCAAAGGCGAAGCTACTTTGAAATTGTGTACTTTAGTATAGTCCCAGTACCAATAGGCGAACCTAGGGGCTAAGCAAGTAGATGAGATTTTCCTAATGGCTTGTAGGCTAGCAGTGATTGCCTTGGGTTAGGGGCAGTTAAATCAGAAATTATAATCTAGGCATACAGATTAGATAGTGTTGGATTGGGTTAGGTAGCACACAAAACCCACAAAATAATAATAATAATAAAGATTTATTCCGACAGCTAGGACAGGTGCTATTCTTGTCGATTAGACAAAAGTAGAGTTGATATATAACTATTACTTGCATGTTTGAAGCAGGGACTGTACGAGCATTTCCATTGCTCCACCGAGTGTAGGTCTATCATGATTCATTCATTGTATAACTTGAAAACTTATTTATTTATCAAGTAAACCAGGGAAGGTTAAGAGGCTGTTGCCCCCTTGAGGCATAGTGTCTTACTACACACATTAAATAGAATCGGGCATAATGTCAATAATAATTAAGTTAAACTTAGCTGCAGTTTATTTCATCAACGTTTAATCGCACTTGTGAATGCTTAATTTGTAACTAAAGTATGCACGCAGTAAGCATGCAGGTATTTGACTCATTCTTAGACCCTCATATCAAACCATTCTTTATTTTTAAGAAAATATTTGGCGGCTGCGAGGTTAAGCAACGGTACTTTGAAGCAATTTCGGAATGGTTAATTCATGTAGGTCAACAATATTTCTGAAAATCATCAATACAAACCGATGATGTACAGTAGATGTTATTATAGTTATGCTATGTATACTTCAAACGCATTATAAATGTAAATATTTCTCATGCACCAATACTGTAGCAAATTGTATGACTATATCAACTGACCTATCAATTAGACTTAAACCACCCTGTATATAGACTTACATGTGATTTCTGATATTTTAAAGCATGTAGCATGGTTACATGGTTTTAAAACATGGTTAATTCATGTGGGTCATATGCCTGAAAATCATCATTAAAAACTGATGATATAGGTGTAGGCTAATTATAATTACGCTATGTTAACTTCAAACTTATTACACGTGTACATGTAATTTACATGCATATGTAAGCACCTATAGCAAATGGAATGACTATAGATTAGATTAAAACCACCCTGCACGTACATGTACATGTGATTTCTGATATTTTAACGTTATATGTATTTAGCAGTTTATCGGTTATTTATTTTCGGATTCTACATGGAGATAATTTCCGTGTTGCAGATAAGATAACCGAAATTTTCACAAATACGAGAAAAATGGCACAAATGTAATTCCAGAATTTAAAAAATCTCTTACCTTAAAGCGTAGATCGCCTATGGGTGGTTTGGCATATGGTATACCACGAAATGAATAAAATCCTGTTCTGCTCTCGTTATAATCCATGAATCCATTGACCACTCCTTGGCTGATGGGCAGTCTGACTGGCTGCTGAGAAAATGTCACCAAAATGGAGTTGAGCAAAAGAATTATTATGAAAAAACTGGTATCGGCTTCCATTTTTCGGGATGGCTGCTCAGTGGTTTAAACTGAATCCTAAATCATTACTCGGCGAATCTAAACCGATTTGGCAAAATTAAGCGAACATTTTCCCATCAATCAATTGCAACCAAACCTGCATCGAACTATGCCAAACCCATGCCCTGCCACACTTAAGTGTTGATTAAGTCCAACGTGCTTGCTGAGCTGCATTGGGTTCGACATAGTCATGATCGAAAGTCCCGGATATATTGCCGAAAATCAAAGTGCATGCAAACAAACATAAGAGGGGGTTATGTTTCCTACTTGTCAACACGCTGTTTTATATTACATTTTCTGACCCTTGGTGTGACTAGGAATTAATTTCTTCCTGTGTAATGTTAATGACACCGAAATGTTCACTGGTAGCGAATTAGGTAACTGGCCAAATTCGCATGAAAGGAAAATTTTGTATACCCCATGAAACGGAAATGCATGAGAAAATGAACGTTTCAGCGATTATTCAGGTTCACACACTTATCTTTACAAGCAATTACCGTTAGTTATGATTTCTAAACATATCTGCGCCCATTTTGATAACAAGTCAATCTGAAATCTACAATTAATTGAAATAAATGATTGTTTATCTTAAATGATTCTTTATCTTAATCTGTGTTCTCTGTGTTCTGTGTGTTCTCTGAAGAATTAACATTTTCAGGTTAGTTTAAGATATATTAGGCTAGGATAAACACAAAAAACGAAATAATAAAACAAGATAGACAAAAAACACAAAGTATAAATTTCGTACATCAGAAACAGTACATACAAATACACAAGTGCATATTTTGTGCGCATTTGGAGCATGGCAGATTCCTATTATATTGAACAAATTTCAAGTGCCAGAATATTAGATGCATGCTATTTTTTTTCAAAAAAATGTATTATATTAGTCCATTTTTTGTTGTCTTATTATCATTTCATACAAAATCTAAAGACTTTCAAGTCATTTCCTTAACTTTAAGTTGAAACCGTGTCCGGACAGTTTATCGACAGCAATTGATTGCAGGACAATTTATCTCCCCTAGGACAATTAATCGCTAGAATAAAAACTAACCAATCGGGTTACATTAGGTTAGGTTAGATTAAATTTGTTCCAATTTGAGTTCGAACTCAAGTGTTTGAACTGGTGTGCGAACTCAAGTTGAAACTTGTCAATCTCAACTTGGACTTACGTTCGAACTTGAGATCGATTTCGAGTGACATCTACTTAAAACACCAGTTCGAACTCAATTCCACTCAATTTCAACTGAAGTCCCTCATCAAGCCCGAACTCAAGTTCGAATTAAATTTCTGTCAATTTAATTCAGGCGATAAACTGTCCAGGAATCAGTTAAACTACTCCTCAATCATGAATGATGATCAGAAAATTCAAAATTGATAATATTTAACCATGTGATAATCGAAATTACAGTCAGTGCTAGACCCAATTCTGAAACATAGTTCATAATCCAGATGGCTGTACTTGTTCAGTTTTGTGAGTAGGTAAATTCAACAATGTTTTGCAGGATTGTCGTCCAGAGGAGCTGTTATGTTTATTGATATCCCTTAATGAACCAACAAGAAAATAGAATCAGAAATCCAATAAAATTGCATGACTTCAGTGAAAAACACGTCAGCAAACCTGCAATCATCAGCTGCGGCTTCCAGTGATTCTTCCCAAAGGTCTGGCTTTGATGTAAGTTCTCCGTCTACCATTAGCGGATTAAGAGATAAATTTAGGTACCTGTAATGCCCTGAGGTAATAGGTAGCCACTCGAGATCAATGTCATTGGAGGGAAAATTTAAAGACGGGATTCTGAAAAATAAAACCTTGGAATGCACTTTTCGTTTTTGGAATATTCAATAAATTGCAAAACATATTCCAAACCTTGACCCTAAGTCGCCCTACTAAATTCTTCTTTACCTTGTCTTAGCAAAACTTGTCCAAAGAGATAACATGATTTCTGACATCATCTTGTCTCTTTCGTTCAAGATGGTGGGGTCAAATCCACAATGCCAAAAATATTGAAGATCATCCACGTGAACAACGATGCCCAAATCTATAATTATTTAAATCTTTACATTAGTATATAAGATTTCTAATATTTTGAAGAAGTGACTAAGGAGTGAATGCCTTTTAGAATGTTTAGGTATGCATCGTCAAGAGAGGAGCCTGTCATAAATGTATGTTCTCCTCGATGTGTCAACTTATAAACATAAACAGGAATCCCAGCTTCATGCAGCAGTTTGTTGGTGAAATCAACGTAGATGTTTATCTTGGAATCTGTCACAAACTATCAGTGCAAGTTTCAGCCGAAAATCTGCCAATGATGCATTTTTAAAAATTATCAAAATGTCCTTACTCGACTCAGAGCTGGAATTACTTGTCTCACATCAAAATTGTTCACGTCTTTGAAATATGTGTCAACAAGTCTGTTGTAAAGAAATGATCCATTTTTGGCGTCAGCCATCAGTTCTGTGCATATGGCTGGTGCAATAGCACGTAAGGTTGTGACACTGAACAAGTCATCCAGATGGAATAAATTATTGTCTTATGGAAAGAAAGAATTCATAAACTATGAATAAAAATAAAAAGGCATTTGCGATATTTTACATGATGTTACTAAAACGTCGTACCATGCAATGCTTTTACATAATAATGTATTCCTTCATCTTTGTTAGCTCCGCTTATCACTGGCACGGCATTGACTCTTTTCTCTGAGAATAACACACTTGGAAAATCGTCTAAAAACACTGGATCACCAAATGTTTTGTCAATCACTGGCCGAAATTGAAACTGGTAGCTGCTGTTTCCGTTCTAATTTAATATCAACATTAATGAATATTAGAGCACTTCAAGAAATTTCACCAAAAGCAAATACTTACGAAAACACCATTTTTCAGGATTTCAAGTGCAGGCTTCTTTTTCAGGCATTCCATCATCTTTAGGGTGAAATCAGTTGGACAATCGAGGTTGCTGGCTAACTGCTTGGCGTAGTCCAAAGGATGCATTTCCAGAGCTCTGTCACTCACAGCTGTACCACTATGGCAAATGGCACCAGAAAATAAGTCTGGAATTGAAGAAATAGCAATGGGTTTATTTTTTATATACTTTTATACATTTCCAGAAATGAATTAAAAGATTTGCCCAAATTGCTGTTGGTTATTGACAACTTTCAACACGATATTTGTCATCGAATTTACCACGTTGAATTATTAACTAACATCGTTTTGGGAAAGCAACAGTCATGGCAATCATGAATAAACTTACTTAAACTGTGTTTCTCAAAATTGAAAATGGTTTCCAGTCTAGTATTATCTTAAACAAAGAATTTTAAAGAGGCGCCAGTAGTATTGAGTACAACATCCTGTAATTGTCATGTAAAATATCACTGATAACAACATAACATCTATAAGTTACAATATTTGAAATATACAAGTATGAGGTAAACACGTACGTTTTAAGTTTTCGAAATGCACGTTTTAACAACATTTCATTATCATGACTCGCTATAATGATTCATTAGAACACTCACTATATCTTAGCATAATTTGAAAGCGTCGTGATTTACACATTTTGCAGTAGTGTTCCATTTCAAAACCATTTCATGGTTTTAAATAGCTAGCAGCATCTGAGCCTTAACTCATACTTCAAGTAAACGAGTTAAAGAATGTTTCGTATACAAAATGAAAAAATGAAAACGTTCATTGAACACAATTCGTGAACAAATTTTTTGAATAAATTAAAACTTTCATTTAGAATCTATTATTACAACTGTAATTTAGAACATAATATGAAATTTTCATTTAGAACGTATTATCAACACTTTCATACAGAACAAACATGTATCAACACTTTCATACAGAACAAACATGTATCAACACTTTCATACAG
>JAQGAF010000516.1:0-49456 GCA_034687865.1 Kryphioiulus occultus | reverse complement strand
CATGACTTTCCATAACCCTGTTGTAAGTTTCACGATTTTCATGACTCTGACTGATGTAAATTTCATGACTTTTCCATGACCCTGTTGTAAATTTCATGACTTTTCAACGACCCTGTTTTAAATTTCACGACTTCCATGACCCTGGTGTAAATTTCACGACTTTTCCATGGCCCTGTTGTAAATTTCATGACTTCCATGACCCTGTTGTAAATTTCATGACTTTCCATAACCCTGTTGTAAGTTTCACGATTTTCATGACTCTGACTGATGTAAATTTCATGACTTTTCCATAACTTCCAATACCGGTAGACACCCTGAAACCTCAGTGTCTGATGTCTATCTGAGGACAGACAAGGTTCTGACTTTTAATGTTTGGTAAATGTAATTTTAAAAAAAGCAGTTGGTATCCCCCCTTGGGGGTGGAGGTCTAAGACACAAGACCTTGTAATTTCGTGACTTCAATAAAAACCAGGAGGGGAGATCGCTGGGAGAACAATAATAAAAACAATTTAATGATATGTGATGAAGGGAATTAAGTATAACTGAGAATCACAAACGCAATTGCTGAACTAGATTACAGTATGGAAAAACGACTTAAGCTCACGCTTGCTTCTTGACTTGACCAGACTAAAACCAGAAACGTTCAAGGGCATGCAGCTTTCGATTTTTGTTTTCACAATTTTCGAGAGGATGAATTACATTTGCCATATTTTACCATATATTTGTCTAAAACAAATAACCGGAATTGGCAAACTAGCTTTGTTGTAGTTTGGACGAGTCAGAAGGTCGATGAGTGTGTCACTGTGAGTCACCCACCCTGTATTTCACCTTTGACCTCTTTCGTGCGTCAGGGAAATGTTGACATTTTGATCGTTAAGTCAGGAAAAGTCAGGGAAATTCATAATGTCTGGAAATTTGTTGTGGCACAACTATTTTGATTGGTATAAGTATCTCATCTCATGAAAAGCATTAGAAAAGCTGTTTTTGTGAGCTATTATTTCTAAAAATTTCACCTATGACGGTTTCATTATCATTTGTTATCATTATCATTAATTTTTCTTCTGAAAAATTCACCTAAAATGCATTAATTTTGTTAAAAAATTCCCCAATGACGTTTCCATCATTATGAAGAATTTTTTAAAATTTCAAAGAAATCCTCAAAAATGCAGTGTTTGAGATATATAGTGGTTTCAACCACTAGTGTTCGCATCATTATTAATATCAATACACTAAAAATCCAATATTTCTTGTAATTTTTTTTAAAAATGTCGCTTAATTATTATTATTTCTTCTTACGAAATTGTGGACCAATTTCATCATTTCGTGATCAGATCTATGATTTCTAAAATTTCGGTCACGGAAATTTTTCAAAAATTGTCTGGAAAACCTGGAAAAGTCAGGGAAATTCAATCGAAGATTTGGCTAGTCATCCCAACAGAAAAATACAACAAATATAGCTAATTGTTGTTTTGCAGATAAAGTTAATTGTAATTACACGTGACATTTTTTGATAAGTCAGGAAAATTAGTCAGATTTGGTCAACGAAAGTCAGGGAAATTGAGTTGCAATTTTTTTATGGACCTTACCATAGAGCCTACTGCGCAAAATCGGTTTAATTGAATGGATTGATTGGATTTTCGTCAAATTTGATATTTTATTGCAAATGTCACATCCGAGACGGTCAGTTTGATACCTCGGATGACAACCCTGAGTCCAAATTCGAGGGAGTTGTGCACGTTCGCTAAACGTACTCGTTTGGTATCCGCCATCTTCTGATTTCCATAATCGCCTTTTCCCTGGTTAAACGAACGAAGGTTTTCTGCCCATTCTGGTTCAGTATTACCCTTCCCAATAAAAATGCACAGGTGGAACTTGGTCATTAAAATCTGTGTGCAAGTTTGTGGCCGAAATGTGGTCAACCACTGACCCCTTAACACCTTTTTTTCAGTTGTTCATAAGGTACGCGGCATTTTGTCCTTATGGCCTCACTGGGAGGAATGAAGAATAACCGCAAAATGAACCAAAGCAATGCGGAATATTTTCATATTTTTTAATATCGAATAAATATTCTGATATCAAACTGGCACAAGATAAAAAACCTACTTGCAATGGAAGGAGTATTTAGCGCGAGATCAGTCGTGCCCCCTGGCGGTTTTGATGCAAAACACCTCTTACTAACATTTAGGTGATAAGCATTTAGGTGGATAAGCAAAACATCCCTCACTGCACCTTCGTATCTCAAGCAGTTTCTGAGAGAGAACGAAAACATTACTTATTATTTGTTACTACTCAAGCAGTTTCTGATAAGGGAACGTCAAGTATTATGTCATCAGCTTGGTTGGGGTCAGCCAATTTCGAAAAAATGTCTTAAAAATCTGTCATTTTCATTTAATTTTCAGAAAATTGGAATCAATTACGGAAATTTTTGGTTGCATAAAAATATTGTCTTAAAATTTATCATTTTTAGTTAATTTTCAGAAAAAGTTGGCTCAATTTCTTTTATCTAATATTTGGAAAAATGTTTGCTCAATTTAGGAAATTTTTGGATCAATGATTATGTCATTGTGGATGTTTTTATAAAAATTGTCCTAAAATCCATCATTTTCGATCTAATTTTTAGAGAAAGTTGACTCAATTTAGAATCAATGATTATGTCGTCATTTCAGGGGGAAGGTCTGGAAATTATGACGTCATTGATGCTTTGGAAATTTTTTCTTAAAATCTATCATTTTTATTTAATTTTCAGAATATTTGCCTCAATTTCGAAAATTTTTGGTCAATGATTGTGTCATCGTTGATGTTGTATAAAAATATTGTCTTAAAATTTATCATTTTTAGTTAATTTTCAGAAAAAAGTTGGCTCAATTTCTTTTATCTAATATTTGGAAAATGTTTGCTCAATTTAGGAAATTTTTGGATCAATAATAATAATGTCAGTATTGATGTTTATAAAAATTTCCTTAAAATCCATCACCTTTTATTAAATTTTCAGAAAAAAAAGTTGGCTCAATCTCTTTTATTTAATATTTAGAAAATGTTTGCTCAATTTAGGTAATATTTGGGTCAATGATTATGTCATTATTGAAGTTTTATGAAAATACTGTCATAAAATCCATCACTTTTTATTACATTTCCAGAAAATGTTGGCTCAATTTCGCAAAATTGTCGTAAGCTTTTTTCTGATGTTTTATAAAAACTGTCTTAAAATCGATAATTTTTTTAGCTAATTTTCGGAAAAAACTTGGCTAAATTTCTTTTATCTAATATATGGAAAATGTTGCTCAATTTATACAAATTTTAGGTCAATGATTATGTCGTTATTGAAGTTTTATAAAAATACTGTCTTAAAATCCATCACTTTTTATTACATTTTCAGAAAAGGTTTACTTAACTTCGTAATTTTTTGGTCAATGATAATGTCATCTTCATTGTTTCTGAAATTCGCGAACAAATAATGACATAATATTTGAAAATCCCCTAAAGGAGCTAAGTAAAGCACTACGTACTCCACTTTATTACTCAAGTAGTTTCTGATATCGAAACGAAGAAAGCATAGCTTACTCTAGCTTACATAAGTTGCTTCCAACAGATTATTGGTGGCAAATGCGATTTTAGTCATTTTACATTCACCATATCTGAAAAAAAAGGTAAAAAAAAACGCATATTGACCACTGAGGTAAGGTCAAGCGGTCAGCTTTGACCCTTACAGACGGAAGTGTGCTAGAAACGTCACGACATCGTGAGTTTTTCGATGTTTTAATCATAGTAATAGTCGTTTCAATGTCAGTTTTTTAAAACTGATCGAGACAAGGGGGGGTCAACGTAAGCCTAATTATTTTTAATTTGGCAAAAATTCAATTTGATTGGAAATGAGAGGGTTGTCCCATTTTCTCTTTTAATGACGACCCCGATTCGTGACATTTGAGCATTTTGGCAGAGATGGGGTGAGGGCGGCCATTTTTAATCGATTTTATGATAAAACAATATGAAAATGACTGACCAGAGATGGCTTGACCAGCGGCTATTTCTCGCCTAATTCCCTCGTTGGACACGAACATTAAAGAGGATGTCAGGCCACTAAATGACCCACAAGAAACAGGTTTTTGGGAGGCATTCGGGAATCTAAACCAGATTTCCTGAGGATGGACATTGACTGACCATTGTCCAGCTGCTAGGGTTTCGGACCGTGGCCGATGGACGCCAAGGAGCTAAGACCGTAAAAGTGAAAAATTGATTGGGCAGCGTGGGAAATTTAAAAATGAGCGAAAATTCAGAAAATAATTGAAAAATTTTCAGTGAAAAAATGAAAATTTTCGTTATGGTGCTTTGTACCCTGTGCCCGATATAAGCTCATTTTCACCGAAAATCTATTAGGGGATGGGAGAGATTTACGACTGCCCACTGGCCAGCTGCCCAGCAATCGACCTCAAGAAGTCAAAACAAAGAAGCGAAATTGGACGAGACAATTAGCGAAAAACGTTAACGGGAATTTCGCGAAACAACCGGAATTTTGCGCGAAAAATAAATAATTATCAAAAAAAATTCTGCGAAGTTTTCTGAAATTTGGCAGAAGTTTTGCTATGTTGGATGAACCATAGCTGAGATTTAGCAGTTTATTAAAGCTGGGGATTTTTCAAAAATTGTAAAATTCAGAATTTTCTGAAATTGTCTGAAATTCTGCGAAAATGCAAACAATTTTAAAAGAAAATTGTGAAAAAGGCCAATGAGTTTCTATAACTTTATGCAATTTAACACCAACTAGATCGCAAAATGTGTTTGGATAATTTTATCAAATAAAACATACAACTCTGAAATTCTGCGAGAATAAAAACAGCCAAATTTGAAGTTATTTTTTAATTGAAAAATTGCCAACGAATTTCTTAAACTTAATTGAATTTAATTCAAACTAAATTGCAGATTATCTTGTGTTTTATAAAATGAAACAAATTCTGAAACTATGATAAACCTTACGTAAATTTTGTGTCAGCCGTTCGATTATGACCTTTAGGTCAAATTTTCTTAAATTTTGCTTCAATAAAATGCCAAAATACAGTAAAAGAGCCATAGCTGTAATTTTAAAATCGTCTATTAAAAGCTGGCATTTTTAGAAAAAAACTTAAATTTAAGATGAAATTTAGCAAACGTGAATTTTCTGAAATTCAGACCAAATTTTCGAAAATTACTGCAAACGCATCGGATGTCAAAATTGCGATTTTTGTGTCGCCCTGTACGCGAAGTTTCCTTGACCCCCAGTGAGAGGAGCCATCCCCCATATTTCAAAAACCCTTAAGATCACGGGTCAAAGGTCAGCCATGGATCCTATCGTTGAGGTTTCGTTGAACCAAATTAGGTTAGTGACAACCTCGAGAAGGTCAGGGGTCATCAAGGCCTTCGTATCAATTAAATCGCAGTGCAAAGACTGAGCTTCTGCATGGGGTGAGGATACTCGGACATTTGCGTGCTTGTTCGCAACTTTGCGATTTTGTCAAAATTCCCTACATCTGTATTTGCACAAATGTTACATTGATGGGATTTTTATGAAAAGCAATGTTTACAGAGATTGCGAATAAATATACACGTGGTTATTTATGATTCATGTTAGTCTCTCGTACAGGACAACTGGAAATCCTGAAGATTTTCAGCAAAATTTTCAATAAAAATGTCTGTTCCATACAGGAACAGTATCGAAAATTTTGCAAAAATCTTTAGTTTCGCAATGTTTACAAAAAACTGAAAAATGCATCCCAACAGTATTCCACATCATGATGCAAAAATCTTTGAAAGATTCGCTGGAAATTCAAGATGCTATTCGAAATTTCCCTATAGGAATTTCTGAAAATTTTGCACACAAAAATCTACACTAGTTTTGCACCCTTTACAATGTACAAAGCCTTGCAAAATGTATCGCAACAATATTGGAAAAAACCTAATGCAAAAATATAGTGGAAGATTTGTTGGAAATTTCAGAAGCCTATTCAAAATTTTCCTATTGGGCCTATGCATTTTTTAACATTTTGCAAAAATATGCACAAGTTTTGCGCACTTTACATAAAAAACAATTGCAAAATGTCTTCCAACAATATTGGAAAACCTAATGCAAAAATTAGTAAAAATTCCAGGGTGTTGGAAACAGTTATACAAATTCTTAAAAGCATTTAAAATAGTTGCATAAATGTTCGCAAACTGCTCGAAATTATTGGAAAAGTGATAGCAACCGGCTGCAGTACATTTTTGCAAAAATATAATAAATGCACAATTCGTGCTCTAGCAAATATTGGAAAATACGCAAAAATCAAACTAAAAATCATTCAATATTTTCCAGGGAGTTGTTGAATTGTTATAAAAATTCTGCAAGTTTACAACATTTGCAGAAATTGTTTGCAAACTGTTCAAAATTCTTCATGCTCTAGCAAATATTGAAAAATACGCAAAAATCATATTAATAAAACATTCAATATATTCCAGGGTGTTTTTGCACAGTTTTCAATATTTCTGCAGCTTTGCAGTCTTTGCAGAAATGCTCAAAATTATTGTAAAAATGCTAGCAAACCGCTGTGTACATTTTTGCTAAATAATATAAAATGCACAATTCTTCGTGCTCTAGCAAATATTGGAAAATATTGCAAAAATCAAATTAAAAATCATTTAATATTTTTCCAGGGTGTTTTTGAACAGCTTTCAATAATTCTGGAGCTTTGCAGTCTTTGCAGAAATGCTCAAAATTGTTGGAAAAATGCTAGAAAACTGCAATGTATATTTTTGCTAAATAATATTAATGCACAGTTCTTCGTGCTCTAGAAAATATTATAAAACACGCAAAAATCAAATTAAAAAATAATGCAATATTTTACAGGGTATTTTGAAAAGTTATTAAAATAGTTTATAGATTTGTAATATTTGCAGAAATGCTCGCAACGTGTTCAAAACTATTGGAAAATGCTAGCAAAGTGTCGCAGTGGTTTTTTGCAAAAATGCTACATTGTAAATGTATAATTCTCAGTGCTCTAGCAAATATTGAAAAGTACTGCAAACGTAAAATTTTCCACACAATTCCAGTCCTCGAATTGAAATTTAATGCGCAAATTTCTTGAATTTTTATTTATGAAAATTTCACAAATAATCTCCAAACTACTAACTTCTCCCATATCTCCTTAAACTGCTTAAGATAGCGATGTACACAAAACATATCTTACCTCAAAATCCAAGGGTCAAACTCGGATTTCCCAGCATCCAACGCACACGTGGTTCACACCAGCTTTTACACGCAATCCTGGCAAACACGTTTTTAGCGTAATATTTTTCCTCACAAAACCCGAAAAATAAAAAAAAAGTCGATGATAGTAAACAGGGGTAAATGCCCCGGCTCACTTCGAACTTTAGGCGCGATTCACTATCCCTGAGTCCGACTTAAAATCCTGGAAAAATCCTGGAAAAGTCCATGGAAAAGTATGTCCGGAGTGGATTTTCACAAAACTTTTTCGTAAAAAAAAATTTCGTATTCCAGCAAATTGTGCTACTCGATCACGCCACCAGCCTGATGATGTTCTGTACGTCCGATGACGTGCAAATCACCGGTTTTTCATAAAAAAAAATTTTTTGGAAAAAAAATCCCAAACTTTTTTGCCAATTTTTGCACTTGATGTCAGTTAATTCCAGTTGCGTTTGTGGCTCCAAAAATCGCAAATTTACAAAAACGGGTGTCACGAACTGCTCCTTGCTAAGCACAAACTGCGAATGAAGTTACTGCGAGCAGTTGGCGATCTACACAACCAACTTTTCGCAAAACATTTTTGGACCAATGAGAGTTTGGATTCACAATGCTTAAGTTTTAGCCTCAGAGCAGGGGTGGCGGCCATGTTGGGAGTCCACAAGGACGCCCAGAATAATAGAAAAAAAACTGAAAACTGGTTGGGATTACTGCCATGGTATATTGAGGGGAAGGGGACCAGGGTACCAGGGGGCTTAGGGGAAATCTGGTGAGGGGTGAGTGCAGACAGGGTGAAAACAGGTTCATTGCCAACGTCTTTTCAAAATGTGCTTTTGCTCAGTACACAGGATGATGATGATGATAATGGGAGGCTGCAAGGTGGCGCTGCGGTCGGGATAGGTGGCGCTGTGAGAGTAACGGTCAACGGCCCTTTGGGAACTGCTAACTTGGTCCAGAACTTGATATTTTGCTGGTTTTCGTATTGTGGTCAAGAGTGAGAAAGTTTACGAGAAATTGTCCTATGGGGTCTGGGTGGCACATCCAACGGAAAATATTCTGCAGACAAAATGCAGTTGTAAACTGAAGTAATATTCCAGCTTTTATGAAGCAAACTGAAGTAATTACTGCATGTGGTGGAAGTGAAGTTTAACATAAAACAGAAAATATTCTGCAGAAAAACTGCAGTTTTTAAAGTGAAATGTGAAGTGTGAAGTAAAACTGTTGTAAAACTGCAGTTGTAAACTGAAGTAACATTCCAAATTTTATGAAGCAAACTGAAGTAATTACTGTATGTGGTGGAAGTAAAGTTTAACATAAAACAGAAAATATTCTGCAGAAAAACTGCAGTTTGCAAAGTGAAGTGTGAAGTAAAAATTTTAGTAAACTGTATTAAAACTGCAGTTGTAACCTGAATTATGGTAGAAGAAAAGTTTAATATAAAACAAAATATTTTGCAGAAAAACTGCAGTTTTTAAAGTGATGTGTGTAGTAAAAGTTGTAGTAACTGTTGTAAACTGAAGTAATATTCCAGCTGAAGTAAAACTGGAGTCTAAACATAAAACAGAAATATTCCTCAGAAAAACTGCAATTTTCAAAGTGAAGTGTGTAGTAAAATTGTAGTTAGTGCAGTTGCAAACTGCAAAAAGATCAACAAGATGGCGCTACTGACTTTACGTGTATGGTCATGACGTCACGTCTATTCGCCCCATTTCGATTTTAATTGAATTTTTGCAATTAATTTAAAATTAGATTTAATTTTCGCTGCAAAAAAAAAAAACCTCGCAAAGGTTTCTAAAAGTAGCGTCGTCGGTGCAATTTGAAATTGCTTAAGCAAGTACAAAACGTGCTCAAAATTCAATCCCGTTTCAATGGAGGGGAAGGGGGTTGGCCCCAGGCTCAGGTGCAAAAAAATCCCCCTAAGTAAGGGTTTACGAGTAACCTGACTGGCACCTGATTCGGTGCAAAATGCATTGTCATTGCCCAAGAAAAGGAGCCTTTTTTAAGAAATAAAAAATGGGCAACGTATAATAATAATCCTGTCTCAAATTACTCGACGTGAAAACTCATTCAATTTTACTTTTTTTTTATTTTTTTGCTGAATTTCAAAGAAAAACCTTTCATCTTCTACTGTTTCAAACAGCTTTCAAATTGTTTTTATCCCCGCTATATCACACCCTCGGCCACTGGAATTATTTGTTTAAAATTTCTTTGGAAAAAATAACCCATTTTTTTGTCTCATCCTCAATTGTGAAACGAAATAGTGAGCAAAATAGCCATCCTAGAATTTTTGGTTTTTTTAATATGGCTGCCATTCATTGTTTCTTTAAGGGAAAAGTTGTATTACGATGAAAACCTTTTGCCACAGATGGCGCTGTATGTAACTGACGCTTACTACTCGTGTAGGTGGCGCTGTTTGCTGTGAAAAAAGCATGATTTGAACTTTCTGTAAGGTGAAATATCTGCATAGAAAACATATTTCATTGCTTAGAATTATCGGACACCTTGTTTTTATATGCAAACGCGAATTATTAATAAATCAAAATATTTGGAAAAGTATAATTTTACCTTATATTAAAATGCAGGTTTTAATATACGGAATATATGTTAGTTGTGTACTAAACACAAATAGCACATCCTGAACGAATACATACTGTATAAATATTGTTCGACTTAGTTTAAAATATTTTTGATCTTATTTTAAAGTCTTTTTGTTATAATTCAATAAAATATGCCAAAATGTAAGTTTGTTTGAAAATCGAAAATTATCTAGACGTACTTAAAAAAAATCAATTTTACAACGTATAATATTATGGTGGTTTTCGTTGTGTTTAAAAACATTTTTGCTAAATTCGATAAAATAAAATATTCTTCGGAATACAGTATATTCTTTCCATATTTCAAAATGCAAGTTTGTTTGAAAGTTGAAAATTATGCACACGTAATTCAAAAACCATTAATACAACGTGTATATTATGGTAGTTTTCGTTATGTTTAAAAACATTTTTTTGCTAAATTCGATAACAAAATATTGCTCAAAATTTCTTTTCCAGTTATAAAAATTAGTTTCTTTGCCAAATGAAAATTACAGTATATGCATATATGCTTTTTTATATTATATTGTACCGTAATTTATATACATATATTAAAATATTTCGTTATACCCGTATTTAAAAATATTTTGGTGTAAATTAAAATGTTGCTCAAAATATTGTTACCATACATCCAAATGCAGATTTCTATTCAAAGTAAAAATGAAATACATGCAGAATATTAAGAACTTTTTAAAACAATTTATATGTTAAGGTATTTTACGTTATATTGCATAATATTTTTTGAATAATATTATATTGAAACATAATTTTTTTTGATATGCCTGTGTCGAAACGCAAATCTTTCTTCAAAGTGATAATTAAATACATGAACAGCACATTGTTTTTTAAACAAAGTTTAATAAACAGTTTATTCAAATATAATTGATATAAATATTTAAAAATAGTTCGTTTTGCTACTATAAATTAAAATATTTTTACAATATATTTTTACCATATTTTAAAGTTTTTCAACTCTTTAACAGCTATAAATATTATTCGTAATACTAAAAAATTATAAATCATCTAAGTATATTTTTTGAGTGTGAGTTAAAATTCAACATTGGGAAAAATTCATATTTTCTAGCAAAAGTTTGCAATATTTAAAAATATTTCGTTATAATTCGATAAATTAAAATATATTTATAACATATTTATGCAATATTTAAAAATCGTTTATCAGCACTTTAACAGCTATAAATATTATTCGTAATATTAAAAAATTATAAATCGTCTACATATAAGAACGTTCTTTGAGTGTACATGTATATCCTTGTTAAAATTCGACATTGGGAAAAATTAATATTTTCTAGCAAAATAAGAAGTTTTGAATTTCAGTGTAGGAAACTCGAGTCATTGAACAATATCGCCTTTCAAGTGGCCTCAGCAGCATCTCTGCACGCGTCATAAAACTTAATGTCCCGTTTAAATTTAATGGAAGAAATTGAATAGAAAAAAAAGCAAATTGGATTCGAAAATTAGGTTTTATGAAAATTGGTTTAATTAAGGAGTTCGGGTAGAGATTCACATGGCTAACCTCAACAGGCGGCAATTAAAAACGTCCACTTTCCAACAAGAATTAATGACAGTTAACGTTTTTAATGTTTTGATTTAATGGCCAATCAAGGCTTTGGGAAACTCAGCCAGGATCTAGGGTTATAATTATTTGACTTCTGAAGCAAATCGACCAATCACGTATCTTCTTCAATATAATAATTGACGTCATCATGACAGCACTCTTAATGAACTGAAATTTTTAGATTAATGTATGACGTCACTAAGATTAATTGAAATTTACGATTACAGCTATAGCATTTTCAGCGCCTTCCGGACGCCATTTTGTTGTAGCAAAAGTAGCATTTCCAACGCAAACACTATGACGTGCCATTTTGGTTTGGAATGCTACTGCTGTTACCACAAAATGGCGTCCAGAAGGCACTGAAAATGCTAAAACTGTAATCTTAAATTTAATTAATGAACTAAAATTCTATGATTAATGTATTATGTCACTAAGATTCTGTGAAAATGTTACCCGAAGAAATAAGCTTACGAAACTTCGATTTAGACACACTATGACGTGCCATTTTGCTTTGGAATGCTACAACAAAATGGCGTCCAGAATGCACTGAAAATGCTAATACTGTAATTTTAAATTTAATTCAGATTACAAACATCTCAAATTGGGCATGAAATAGTCCTCTGTTTATATTCACGCAAATATCGCCTTAAGATTTATGATATTTTCTTTGAATTCCTCCTGCTGTTCAGACACCATTAATCCATCATGGCGCTGGCTGGCAGCCATTTTTTTATGTATTTTTTAATTTTTTTGTTGTGCTTTTTAATCCAAACTAACATTATGAATACTACATTGGTTACAATGTTTGGCTATTTTTTAAACACTCGTACTGCGGTTTCACCCCGTTGATAGGCAAAGTCACGAAATTATGAATAATGGGCGCCATCTTTTTTACCTAAGTCTACTCTCCACTCTCATTGGTCACGTGTTAGACCCCCCACCACGTGTTGCTTTTGTGTTCGTAAATTAGCGTTTAAACACTGCGAAGAAGCTCGTTGTTCAGCCATTTTCTTGTTGGAATTTGTAAGAGATGTGAGGAAATGCTCATTTTTAAGCGCCATTTTGTTGTAGCAGTTTAACACTAGTGGGCTGAAATCAATATGCTGTAGATGGCACTGGTATTTTGTACATAGTTTTAAAAATGCTGATTACATTTTTTTGCTATATTATTATTACCGGTGTATTTTTAATTATTTTAATAGCAAAATATCGGTTATTTAAAACAAATCGTAATTTGCATAATATTTGGTTTGGTTATTATTTGTTAATTTTGATTTATGGCAGAAATGGTTTGAAAACCATGTTTTGTTGATGTCTGCCATAAATAATTAAATGTCATTTTCAGATCGGAATAAATAATAAAATTCTTAAAATACTATAAAAAATACTTCTAAGTAGTTTGATCAATAGAAGTATTTTTAGACAATTTTAAGAATTGTATTATTTATTCCTACAAGTATTAAAACGAACGCCATTTATGGCAGAAATAAATTGAAAAATTCATGTCTTTTTGACGATAGATACTTTTTAAATTCATACGTAACTGTACTCTGTATTGAAAATCATAAAAAAACAAGGTCTGTAATGAAAAATATAGTACATGTACATTGTGGATATTTTAACATGGTTTTATAATTTTATACAGGGTGATCATAAAGTCCAACGCTCAAAACAAAAATTAATTTAAAAACTGATAAAGTTGCGAGGAACAAATATTGTAAATTGTTTTTAGAAATCTTCAAAAACAATTTCAAAAATATGTTTTCGCAATGCATAAAAATATATACTTGTGCATGTACTTGCATTTACATGCACATGCATTTTAGATAGAAAAATATTGAAAAATTTTGAACCTCATTCGAAACTAGGCAAATGTATAGAAACATATTTTGAAACTAGAAAACATAGAAAACTATAGAAAATTTCTACCATTTATGATGGATATTTAACATGTTTTTAGAAATTCATGTTAAATCTATATGCGCGTTTAACATAACTTCACTTGACGTGTGAAAAACTTAAAAAACTTCATCGACATCTCTAAAAAATGTTATTTGAAAATATTAACCAAAACATGTAAGAGGTGTCATTGACGTGTAATGCTAGATTCACGAAGGTAACTTCGCCATTTTGAATGACGTCACTTAGGAAGAACTTGAGTTGTAACAAGTTTTTATCGACTCATAGTCGCTATAAGTTTCCAAATAACTATTATTTGCTGAGGGTGAATTAATCGCGACACAATTTCACGCAGTTTTGGCTGGAGGTGCTCGATTTCTGATCGGATTACGTATGGATTGAGGACATTTCATAAATGGAGGAGATTCAGGCTCAACACTACATGTCTTGGAAACTTTGGACATTTAATTAAACTGCCATTAACAGGCATCGAAATGGCTATCGAAACACGATGATTTATTCACAATTAGCTCTAGAAACGTCCGATAAAACAAAGCTGAGCCCATTTTACTTTCATCACTTAAAAGGTCGAGATGTTCAGAAATTACTTTGAGGGTGAACAGTGCTCTAAGCGATACATTTCTTCATCTTTGCACAAGCACTAGATTTCAATTTGAAAAAAACCACAAAAACTAATTTTGAAAAATTCCTAAATATAAACAATATCTTAAATCATAATTATAGACATTACAACATACTGTATCTCTTACAGTTTCGTATACATTATATACAGTGTGTGGAAAAATCATGACTACATGAATTCAATATATTTTTCGAAATATGTTGTGCTTGATATCAAACTGCAATATTAAAACAGTTTTTCGTTGTCAAAAATATATCGAGTGTGGATGTGGAGTGTCGTCAGTCGAAAAGTATATCGACTTCGACTAGTATATGGTTTAAATAAATTATATAAATATTTAGGTCATATATTTATTTGACGTCATGATTTGCATCAAATTTAAATGCAATTTTTAAAAACTGAAATTATACATTTATATAAAACTACTAACATGTAAATGTAAGTGGATTTGCACGAGATAGTTGTGATATTTAAATTATTTATTTGTTGTCATCATTTATATCAACATGCAATGTTTAAAAACAGTGAAATTATACGTTTATCAAAAAAAAAAAGCTGTAAAACGTTAAAATATAATAACATTATTTTTCATTTTGCAGAAAAATGTTGAGTGTATGCAATACATACGCTCGTACATTACATTTTAAAACAAATCAAGACAACAAAAAAATTTTGCATATTTGAACTATCCCAAATGTTATATATGCGCTTAATTTACATGTATAATACACCATATCACATTATACATATTTAATTCTTGAGATACATGTAAATCGTGATAATAAATATAGATCAAAACTGCCCCAAATAGTGCATAATACGTACATGTATTATTTGGGATAGTTCAAATATGCAAAAAATATATTTGTTGTCATGATTTGTTTTAAAATGCAATTTGTTTAAAAACAACTAGTGAAAGTACATATAAACTTATATACAGCTGTACATGTGTATTTATTAAAAAAAAATTTAAAACGTATATAACAAAATGTTTTTCGTCAATCCAAAAGTATATCGACTTCGACTAGTATATGGTTTAAATAAATTATATAAATATTTAGGATAGGTCTGCTATGTCATATATTTATTTGACGTCATGATTTGCATCAAAATGCAATTTTTAAAAACTGAAATTATACATTTATATAAAACTGCTAAACGTTAAAATGTATTAAACTTTTTTCATTATATAAAAAATATATATTTTTAACTTTGGATATTCCGGTACATGTACATGTATTGTTTAAATAAATTATACGGGACCATAATGTCCAGCAAATGTGAACCGTAATGGGCAAAATCATATAGCATATCGATATATACTGTAGAACGTCGGAAATCGTTCTATTCTACGACATGCGAAAATTACTTGGGATAGAGTTCTAAGACAAAAACGCCATCTCCCAATTTTCGTTACTTAGACTATATCGATTCCGAGCTCAGTATCTCGGAAACTACTCATGGTAGAGCAGTGGAGTAAATTAGGTATTTACTATGTCCATCACGCTCTATGGAACTGTACCATGCTAACGATTCTACGACGAACGATTCTAGAATTCTACCGTTCTCAACTGAGACTGGTTCATGCGTTTCATGAACCGATGAACCAAAACTGACCCTTATTGGTCAGTACATGCTTCGAATTAATGCGAAGTTTTCCAATTGAACATAAAATACCTGATAATTTCAATCCCTAAAAAGTTGAAAAATGGTGTCTGTGGCCACGCCTGACTTCAACGGCGTAACATTTTAGGCGCTAATAAGTCAGCAGATTAAAATCTCGAATGTCCAGCACGTACACACTCGAGTGGTCAGTCAACACGCGCGAAATAATAAGCTTCAATTTTTTTTCCTTACATAAAATGGTCACTTCTTATGCATCAGGAATGGCTAATGGATGGATTTAATAGATACATGTGGCTGGACCATCCTCAAGCTGTCCCTTAAGTCCGAGTTGGGACCAATGACCATGTTGGCTTTTGCAATTAACCTCGTTCTCACTAGCCATTGTCCACTTTCGCAATATACACATTGAGCCTCTAATGGACATTTTTTGAACTAATTTTACAATGTTAGACACCCTACATTGTCACCCTAACATGGTGACTGCCAACCTGGAAAACAAGGAAAAGTCAGGGAATTTTACATTTTTATTCAATCTGAAAAACATGGAAAACTCAGGGAATTTTTTTATTCAACCTGGAAAACTCAGGGAAAGTTTTTTACATTCAACTTGGAAAAAAATGGAAAACTCAGGAAATTTTATATTCTACCTGGAAAATTTGGAAAATTCAGGGAATTTTATATTCAAGCTGGAAAACCCTTAAAAAACTCAGGGAATTTTATATTCAACCTGGAAAACTCTGAGAATGGTTTTTACATTCCACTTGGAAAAAATGGAAAACTCAGGAAATTTTACTTGTATATTCTACCTGGAAAACTTGGAAAATTCAGGGAATTTTATATTCAACCTGGAAAACTCAGAGAATGTTTTTTACATTCCACTTGGAAAAAATGGAAAACTCAGGAAATTTTACTTGTATATTCTACCTGGATAACTTGGAAAATTCAGGGAATTTTATATTCCACCTGGCAAACAAGGAAAACTCAAGGGAATTTTATGTTCGACCTGGAAAACTCAGGGAATTTAGGCTTGAACTCTGGAAAACCTGGAAAATTCATGGAATTTTATATTCAACCTGGAAAACCTGGAAAATTCATGGAATTTTATATTCAACCTGGAAAACCTGGAAAAATCGTGGAATTTTATATTCAACCTGGAAAACCTGGAAAAATCATGGAATTTTATATTCAACCTGGAAAACCTGGAAAATTCATGGAATTTTATATTCAACCTGGATTATCTGGAAAACTCAGGGAATTTTGTTTTCAGAAATGTTTAGTCACTATGCCTGATACCTGAGTCAACCACCATTGGGTAAAAAATTTTGTGTAACAAAATACAGAATTAAAAATTTCGTTTTTGACCAAAAAATTGTAAGAGGTCAATGTGTTTTCCAATCTGAAAGTCAGAGAGATCGATGATGCTCACAGATGGCGTTGAAATCAGTCCTGGTTGACTTGAGCACCATCTGTGAAATGCTATAGTGTACAAAGTACATGGGTCACCCCTGTACATGTGGTGTTTTTCTGTCAGGTTGGATATTTTATGCTCACAGATGGCACTGAGTGTCATTTGGTAGCAAGGGCTCTTTTGTCCATTAGGACGAGTGGCCACAGTGCCTAGGGCCTATGGAACTTTGAGGGCCTTTCACATCGAAAAATATAATTAAGTTTTTTTAAAAAAAACGTAAAACTGCTTGACGTACAACGCCATCTGTGAGTATTTTTCTAACGATAAGTCACAGATGGCGCTGTGACTCGATCCCCATATGAAAAAAAAAATATGTGGAAAATATATTTTTTAAATTATATCATTTATATATGGTCATGCAGTGTACGTTGTATACCAAAATTGGCCCAATCCCATACATGTATATTGATAATATATTATTAGTGATGCTGAAATATATTTATAATATATTGTGTCATGTATAAAATAATAAGTACAAAATATATAGGGAATATACATGTACATTATACAAGATGGAAATGCAGTGTTAAAACTTGGGGTTATAATTTGTCTTGTCTGTCATGTACTACGTGTATTTCTTGACTTAATTTTATCCCAAATACCCCAATGAAGTGTTTACATTAAATACACATTTACAAATTTGTTTTGCGCAAATATTTTGGTAATAATATGTAATGTAGACACATTATATTCATTATATATTAAGGATATATTTTCAGTAAGATATTATATATTGGTAATATAATATTAATATATTTGTCTTCTCTATATATTATTACCAAAATCAAGCTTCTAAAATGGCGTTAGACCCATATGAAAAAATTATATGCATACTGATATATGTACTTAATATATTACACACATATTTTAAAAGATTTACATTTGTAATATAGGACAAATATTTTGGTAATGATATGTTATGTAGACATACATGATGTTCATCATACATTAAGAATATATTTTCAATAAGATATAATGTATTATGACAAATATATCCGTACTATAATATTGATATATTTACCTTCGTTATATATTATTACCAAAAAAATTTGTCCTATATTACAAATATAATTCCTTTTTTAAAATGTGTGTATAATATGTTAAGAACATAATTCAGTATATTTATAGTATATTATTGGCATATAATTGTTCCATATGGGGATCTTCGCCATTTTTAGAAGCTTGACCAACTTAATGAACTTCCTCACCCCACTACACGTATTTTTTGACTTCATTTTATCCCTAATACCCAAATTAAGTGTTTACATTAAATATACACTTAAGTTTATTAAGCAGAAATATGTTGGTAATAATATATAGACATACATTATATTCATTACATGTTAAGGGTATATTTTCAAAAAGATATAATATATTATGACAAATATATTCTTAATATAATATGAACATATTTGCCTTCGTTATATATTATTACCAAAATATTTGTCCTATATTACAAATAAAATTACTATTTGAAAATGTGTGTAATATATTAAGAACATATAGCAGTATATTTATTATTGACCAACTTAATGAACTTTCCTCACCCCAATATTAAAGGAGGAACGCAATAGGCCTACGTAAACTGACCACGACCTTAATACAGTTACTCAATTTTGTTTGGTCAAAATAAATCCAAGGTGAGAACGAAACTTCCCATAGAATTTGGACGATCAAGATGGCCTCCCTGTCCATGTATTATGTATTTTTCGGTGCAATTCATCAGCATCAGTGTCCCATCTCGTTTTGTCGAAATTTTCCTTGGAGGACATCCGAAGTGTGACTTGAATGAAAATCACACTCTTATCCTCTTTTGGGATGACCCACACTCCCAAAATAACGATAATACTAAAAGGATTACTTAACCACCCACAGTCGACCTCCAGCACTTTTCTCACGTTTACAAAGTCGGACATTTCTTATGCTAATTTTCAACTATTCTTGCCACATTCGTGTTTTGCTAATTTTTTTTTCTAAGGCAAATGTGATGTGCCTTAATTTTGTGCATGCTGACCTTTTTGTTTAAAGCCCCACAATAACACTAAATGAAAGTAACATTGTTGCAGTTAATGGACAGAAAATGTGGACGACCCTTGCACGATTTTGATTAGTGACGTAATCAGTGTTGTAATGGACAGCATTGGTGAGGGACCTTCATAAATTCGCAATTGGGAATCTTCTGCAATTTCTTGTAAAAAATAATTTACGATTCATTTCGATAATAGCGAAATATCGATTTATCGCTGAGATTCAAATAAGAATACAAAGTCGTGTATTAGGAAAAGTACATGCAATTACGTCGTATTATAAGAGCTGTATTTTCACACACAATTTACATAAAAATTTGTTTTAGGGACAAATGTATTATTTTTAAATTTAGTTAGATAAATTTAGATAATTCAAATATGTTGCTATTAATGTGTGTTGTAATGGACAGCAATGGCTAGGGTCCTTCATAAATTCGCAATTGGGAATCTGCATTTTTCTTTAAAAAATGCTTTACGATTCATTTCGATAATATCGAAATATCGATTTATCGTTGAGATTCAAATGAGAATTCAAAGTCATGTTTTGTGAAAAGTACAGGTAACCACATTGCATTATAACAACTGTATTTTCACACACAATTTACATAAAAATTTGTTTTAGGGACAAATGTATTATTTTGAAATTTAGTTAGATAAATTTAGATAATTCAAATATGTTGCTTTTAATGGTTGTTGTAATGGATAGCATTGGAAAGAGGGACTTCCATAAATTTGCAATTGGGAATCTGCATTTTCCTGTAAAAAATAATTCACGATTCATATCGATAATATCGAATATCGATTTATCGTTGAGATTTAGATGAGTATACAAAGTCGTGTATTATGAAAAGTACACGTAATGACATTGCCTTATGAGAACTGTACTTTTACACAATATTTATTCAAAAATTTGTCTTAGGGGAAAATGTATTATTTTTAAATTTAGCACTCGAAAATCACTCATAAATCATCTTTTAATCGAAACCGTGCTTTAAAAAAATAATAAACACAAAAATCATCAGATATAATTGATTAAATAGGTCACTTTGTAACTAACTTGAAATTCGTAATAAATTATTGCTTCATTTAAAACTGTACTTTTTAAAAACAATACTCGCACAACATTCATCAAATTTAATTGATCTAACAGGCTACTTTTTAATTCCTTCCAAATTAATCATCAATTATTTGTTATCGAACCTGTACTTATTAAGAAAAAAAAAGCACGTTCGAATTGAGTCATACATTTTATTTTTTAACGGAAATATGCAGAAATGCCTTTGTAGTACAGTGTACATGTACTACAAAGGTTCTTGTCTCTCAAAATTTTTCAATTTACCTAAAATACATTTTATTCTACAATTTTTCCAATTAACTTCAAATCCAACAACTTACTCAAGCATTCATTTTTTTTTTTTGAAACTGTTCTTTTTCCTAAAAATAAACACAAAAATAATGTACTACAATGGATCTTGTCTTTCAAACGTTTTCAATTTACATAAAACACATTACATTCTAGAATTTTTCAAATTAACTTGAAATCCAACAACTTCAATTCAATTCAATTACTCAAGAATACATTGTTTTTTATCGAAACTGCTCTTGTTCCATAAAATTAGCACAATAATAATGTTTGAATTGAATCATAAATGTTTTAACGGAAATATGCAGACTACAATGTACATGTACTACAAAGGTTCTTGTCTCTCAACATTTTTCAATTTACCTAAAATACACCGCACTTTAGAATTTTTTCAATTAAAATCAAATCCAACAACTTACTAAAGCATACATTACTAACTTAACAACTTATTCAAGCTTAGATTTACATTATTTTTTATCGAAACTGTTCTTGCACCAAACAATAAACACAAAAATAATGTTCCAATTGAATCATAAATTGTTTTTAATGGAAATATGTAGAAAGGCTTCATGTACACTTTCAATTTACCTAAAACACATTGTATTCTAGAATTTATCAAATTAACTTCAAATCCAACAACTTCAATTCAATTCAATTACTCAAGAATACATTGTTTTTTATCGAAACTGCTCTTGTACCATAAAATAAAAACAAAAATAATGTTCGATGCTCTTGAACCATAAAATAAACGTCAAAATAATGTTCGAATTGAATCATAAATTATTTTTAATGGAAATATGCAGACTACATGTACTACAAGGGTTCTTGTCACTCAAAATTTTTCAATTTACCTAAAATGCATTGTATTCTGGAATTTTTCCAATTACCTTCAGATCCATCAAAACTTGTCGACTTTTCAAATTACACAGATGCATCATGATTTGCATCATGAAATCTGTAATTTTTTTTTTTATTTTTGCTCTACCTGCTGCCATGGTCGATCACCCTCCACATGCTGACCACTTTTTTTTGAAGCAAATTGATTTTCATCGATTTTCAGCTAAAATTTTCTGAAAAAAAAAAACAAGGTGCAACCCCTGGTCCCTACTCTGTTGGTCCTCCTTTTATTACCTTCACCTTTTGTTCGTACATAAGAAACGACTCCCTTCTTGACACCATTTCTTTTGAGTTTTGCCCAAACAAATTGCAGTCCATCCGATCGATGGTCAGCGTGGGGTCCGAGCCAACTGACCACGAAACCCACCCTGGTTTCGAATCCCCTCGGTTTTATTGCCTTTATTCTCAGGGGGAATATTTTCGTTGGAACCAAGGATCCAAAACCCCTTCTGAGAAATCCCATTATAAAAATGGTTCAAAAACGTGGGTTCAGAACCCGGGTTCTCCCCTATTTCCTATCAAGTTGCCAAGAAAAATCATGTTGACAATTAACAAAAGGAAGAAATTGCTAACAACCTACAATACTGCGAAGAAAGTTGCATTCTTTGCAAACTGAATCCACCATGTTAGTGGCTTTCAAAAGATAAATGTTGAGGACGAAATCAATGAAAATCCGATCTCATGTCCCCTCACTGACCCAGGGATGGTCTGACCACTGGCTAGTTTGGCCACAGGCTATTTTGTCCACGAAAGTCAACACATTAAACGAATGATCGAGGGTCAAAGCCCATGTATAGCAAATGTATTGCATTATGGGAAATTCAAGAATTATGGCACAAGTTCTTAAGGGGGAGGTGGGCCAAATGTTGAACAATGATGACGGGGGAGGGGTCAACTATATCCTAATTGTTTTTTTAAATAAAAATTTGGATTAAAATTCTATTATAAAATTGAGCAAATTGAACTATTATCAAATTATCCTATTTGTTTCCTTCAATTCGACATGTTTTCGATATTTTTTAAAAATAAAAATATGGATTAAAATCCATCATGTTTTATTTTGATAATTTTTGGTTTGGCTCAATTCGACTCGTTTTTTTGATATTTTTAAAAATAGAATATGGATTGAATTCCACCGTTTTGATTTAATTTTCATAATTTTTTTGCTCAATACCCGTTTTCTGCCAATGATGATGTCAATGAAAATCTGGGTTAACTCCCGTCATTTATTATTTCATTTTAATACACAATTTTGTTCAATTCGACGTTTTCTCGATACTTTTTAAAATAAAAATCAGTGTTAAAATTCTCAGTTTGTATTTAATTTAGATAATTTTTTTGCTGCTCAATTCTATTTTGCTGTCAATGATAATATCAATAAAAATCTGGTTTAACATCCACAATGTTTTTTGATTATTTTTTGCTCAAATCGACATTTTTCATATATTCATAAAATATTGATAAAATGTTGATAATTTTTTTTTGTCAATTTTATTTCTTCTGGTGATGATGATGTCACTACATACTTGAACGTTCCCAATCCCAATTTATTCAGATTGCAATTAAACCAAAATTTAATACTTAACAATAGATAGTTTTCGGGATCCACATTTTTTGACATCAAGGTGGGTCTTAGGGTGAAATTTTACAATTTTTGAAATACAAATTTAAAGATTTAGAGAAGCAAAACTGAGAAAATTGAAATATTCTACGGTTTCAAGATGCAAGGTTGTCTTGTACACTTTGCGGCACAAATACAAATTTATTAAAATTGGTAAAAATTGAATACTAGTACGAAATTTTTTTCCCAATTTTTCTGCATGGAGGGTTCAAGATAGAGTTTAAAAGATGATGGGTTGGCTCGGTCAGGGTTTTCTGATTTTCAAACTTTTTTCCTAACTGACGTCACAAACTCACCTGTTGGTGTTCCCTACTGTGCATGACCCTGGTTTCTGTTTTTCAATATCGTTTGAAACCTTTGTTTCCCCCTTTAATCCTTTAAAGTCCTTTTTTATTCAGATTTTCCAGATAGGTTTCATAGGGGAGCACGTGCTGGCTCCACCTTTGTCTCAGGGGCCCCCAGGGGGCGCTTAGAGGGGTATCCACCTGTTTCGGTTTTATAGACGGTTTCGCCCCTTACTGTCTTACCCTCAACCCCCACCCCCTCAAAATACTGCTCACAGGTGTCGTAATTACCCCCATCTTTTTGCTAACCTTCAACAACAAAATGGCGTCAAACCTCCATTTTGACCCCTCGATTTCCTCCCCCACCCCTTCTACCTTCATCCCAAGTTCTCAACCTTGACCCCACCTTGGTTTTCCCTGCTTGACCCCTGGACACACTGAGTGCGTTTACGAATTTACGACTGCAGCGCCACTGAGTGTGAAGGGTTCAGCGCCCTCTAGCGATCATTTTGATAATTGCTGTGCTTGTGTTGCGGACCTTAAACCACTGTTAGTCTGAGATTGTGCTCAAGCAATAGGGTCGTCCATAAACAGGGAGCATACTGGTCATGGAAGTCATGGAAAAGTTATGAAATTTACATCAGGATTATGGAAAAGTCACGAAATTTGCAACATGGTCATGGAAAAGTCAGGAAATATACAGCAGTGTAATGGAAAAATCACGAAATTTACAACAGTGTCATGAAATTTACATCAGGGTCATGGAAAAGCCACGAAATTTGCAACAGGGTCATGGAAAAGTCAGGAAATATACAACAGTGTCATGGAAAAGTCACGAAATTTACAAGTGTCATGGAAAAGTCATGAAAATTTACAACAGTGTCATGGAAAAGTCATGAAATTGACATTAGGGTCATGGAAAAGTCACGAAATTTGCAACAGTGTCATGGAAAATTCACGAAAGTTAAATAAGGGTTACGCAAAGGTCACGAAATTTACAATAGGGTCATGGAAAGGTCATGAAATTTACAATAGGGTCATGGAAAAGTCTCGAAATTTACATCAGGGTCATGGAATTTTTGTCTTTTCATTGCTTCACATGTCGCAACAGTGGTAGATAATGGACATGGAGCATTTTTTGAAGCCATGGAAAAGTCATGACATTTGCAATACCAAATCCAGTAGACACACTGATAGTCATAAATTACTATTATGACTTTTGGTTCGTTCAGATTTTTCCTTTACCACTTATCGGGTAATTTTATGGACGACCCGATGCAGTTTTTGAAACAAAATGTGAGGATCGTCCTAATTTTGTCCAACTGGCATTTAATAGCAAAGTATTTTTGCAAAAGCATTTTAGATAGCTAATTAATGGTCGTCTGTACACGTATAACAGGGTGTCTACTGGTCATGGAAATCATGGAAATGTCCTGAAGTGAGATTCAGGATCATGGAATTTTTGCCTTTGATTGATTTATAAAATAAAAATTTGGGTTAAAATTCATTATTTGTCATCCAGTTTCGCAAATAAAATTGGCCTATGTCGGTTTTTTGCCTAATAATAATGTCACCATTGTGGTAGAGAATGTTTCTGAAAATTTGAATTGTCCCGTATTTTAATAGGCGTAGAAATATTTTTGAAGTAATGAAATTTGCAATACCAAACCCTGTATAAGCACTTTACATATGAGGGTTGTCAATATTTTGTCGACATTTCATTAAATAGGAAAGTATTTTTTTGCAAAATCACTTAATATATGGACATTATGTTAAGTAATTTTATAAAAAATACTTTCCTATTTAATCCTACGCTATTTTTCCCTCACATATCCAAAGTGCTTTTTTAATCTAATGTTATTAATTTAACGTAATAAACACAAATAAATATGAACGACCCTTAAATAACTTATCTTCATGGCATTGAATATGTGAGAGTCGTCCATATATGTCGTCTACGCATTAAATAGCAAAGGATTTTTTTTCCAAAATCACTTCAGATTCTTAAAGGTTGTCAATATTATGTCTTGATGGCGTTAAATAGCTATTGAATTATATATCATTCAGGCTCATTTATTACCAACCCCCTGCAGCGCCCTCTATAACGATTCAAATTGCGATTTGCTGCGGAATTTCATCCATTTTTTATGTTTATTACGTAGTTGGACGAGACAAAAGTAGGTTGATTCGTTATTTTATCTTCGAAAAGTAATTTATTTACATGTTTGTCTCAATAAAGCGGTTTTATGGCATGAAATTAATTTCAACGTTTCGTGGATTTGAGCCAGAACGAGATATTTTAATTGCGTTAATTGAGTATACAGTATATACAAAAATAGAAACTTAAAAGAGTGATAATTAAGAACCTCGTTTAGTTAAAAGGACAAATGGGTATTTTGCTCTAACTTATTATGCAGATTAAGTTAAACGAGATTAAGACAGCTCGTTCGTTATCACTCGATATCCATAGGCGATCATAACTTATACTAAAATCGGATTAAAATGCACATAAGAAAGGGATTTCTGACCAAATTATGTAATCGTGAGAAAGCAAATCTGGCGAGAAATTGTTTACTAATTGCCTGAAATTATGGAAAATTCAATGACGTTAATACGGATTGAGTTGTGTGGCGAAACGAGACGAATTTATTGAGGGAATTTCGTTTATAATAAAATGGAATTACATAAAAAATAACATAAACACGTCAACCTGAAATAGACTTAAAAACCGGTTTGTTTTTACTTAAATTACGGATTATTACGCTGTATTGACATTTTTGTTTTTATAAATTCAGGACCACGTGACATTCCGATTAAATTGAGTCATTTCCCATCCTGTGTTATTTTTTTCCACTTTTTATTATTCCATGATATAAAACGTGATGTTTTTGTTAATTGTTGAGTATGAAATTATCCCGACATCTCGTCCACTAATGAGTTTAATTATTTTGCATCAGTAAAAATATTGAAATTTCGATATTAACTCTTTAGTTTTTAAATAAGGAAATATAATTGCGGCTTTTATTTGACCTGCATAATTTGGAATTATTATTTTTTAATTAAGTTTTGTAATAGATTTTTTTTTTAAATTTCAACATTACAAATATTGCACATAGGGGTTGAAAAACTAATGGTGGGGATTTTAAAAAAGAGCGAGATTAAATTACAAATTAATTCAAGAAATTCAACAAGTTAATTCAAATATTTTTAGTAAAAAAGTAGGTAAATATAAAAATTTCAAAATTGGTGTTTTTATTTCACCTGCATTCTTTGGAATTATTATTTTTTAATTAAGGTTTTTAATAGAATTTAGAATTTTTTAAATTTGAATATTACAAATATTGCACGTAGGGGTTGTATGATTAAGGGGGATTTTAAAAAGTGCAAAATTAATATAAAAATTAATTCAAAAAATAATTCCAAAGAAATCTGAAGAATTTTAAAATTTTGGTTAATGTTGGTTTCCGAAAATAATTTCTTATGCTTGTTTCATGCTACACCAAAATGTTAAAAAACCGTTTTTATTTTTTCCTGCATTATTTGGTTTTATTTCTTGAAGTACATTTTTAGTTTAATTTAAAAAAAGTTAAATTTTAATGTACCAAAAATGGCACTGAGCTAAGTATACTGTATAGAAGTTAAAATAAGACGCAAAATAAGATGCAAATTGGAAACATTTTCCGAATTATTGCAGAAAAATGATTTTTATAATTGTTTCATAGCATTTTCATAAAAATCCATTTTTAAACAATAAGTAAGAATTACGAATTTAATTCATAGTGTGCGAGAAAAGTATAAAGCATAGATTTTTTAAAGAAAAGTTATCTGCTAAATCACTTCGTGAATTTAAACTATGGTAAATAAATTTAAAAAAATAGATTAAATTATAGTCGAAATTTGCTTTAGTTAGGATGTCAGCCTTAACCAACTTTAGTCAAATATATCGCACATTGTCCTTGCATGTGTAGAACTGAATTATCGAAATATTTTGTTTTGAAATATTGTCACCTACATTAGATTTAAAACAGCTATTAATCACTGCTTAAAACTAAATTCAAGTGAGGCGAATTGTCTCTGATTATGAAATATATCACGAAATTTTTTTAATAAATATAGGGCGACAGTGTGTTGTAGTAATATCTCAGCACAATTGGACAATTATGTAAAATAGGACACGTGCTTATTAGTTATCTATTAAAATTTGAAATGTGTATTTCAAGATGACGTCATCGCAGGTGACCAGTGCTGACCACATCACATGTAACTCATCATGAAAACTGCATTAGTTTTGTCAAGTAATCTGAATTTCCCTCTTATTAATGCGAAATAAGTATTAATTACATTAACCAAAATTTATAAAATTTACAAAACTTCGATTAAGATCTTATGTTCGGTTAATAACCTGGACAAAAAATAAATATTGTCAACATTTTTCTGAATCGTTCATTATTCACTGTAAAACATTCGGAAAATTTTGGAGATTTTAAGCAGGCCAATAATAAGTTAACCAATAGTAAGCTTTATTCGATTTAATCCGTTTTTAATAATAGCCTCAACATGAAAGCAAAAAAAATTAATTGCCAAATATTTGTTCATCAATACATGTTCAAGATTAAGGATGTGGAAATTTATCTAGTTTGTAAATTACAATATTTTTACAAAGTTTCTAATAATTAAAGTGGATAGGAGAGTATTATAATATTCTGAATGACTACACATCGATTCACACAGTATATAGCAAAAAAAATTAATTGCCTAATTTATTTTTCAGTCAAAACGTTATTCTGGATGTGAAAAACTATGCAGTTTGTAAATTAAATTTTTTCAAAACTTTTACCAACAATTAAAGTAAAATGAAAGTAAAAAATAATAATTGCCAAATTTATTTTTCAGTCAAATGTTATTTTTAATGCGAAAAACTATGCAGTTTGTGAATTACATATTTTCAAAACTTTTACTAACAATTAAAGTAAAATGAAAGTAAAAAATAATAATTGCCAAATTTATTTTTAATGTGAAAAACTATGCAGTTTGTAAATTACATATTTTCAAAAATTTTACTAACAAATAAAGTCAAATTAAACTAAAAAATAATAATTGCCAAATTTACTTTTCAGTCAAATGTTATTTTTAATGCGAAAAACTATGCAGTTTGTAAATTACATTTTTTCAAAACTTTACTAACAACTAAAGTAAAATTAAAGTAAAAAATAATAATTGCCAAATTTATTTTTCAGTCAAAATGTTAATTTGGACGTGAAAATTATGTGTGTTTGTAAATTACATTTTTCAAAACTTTCACTAACAGAATAAAAGTGGATATAAGATTAGTTTCTTATAATATTCTGGTAAATAAATTAGAAGAAAGCACTATTGAGTCTCATAAATTGATTCTTATTACAATTCTAAGAAATTGAAAACTTAAGTTCAAGAAACCCAGACGGTCACACTTAAGGGTTAAACACACGTTGACTGGCCATTGGTCAGTTTATTCGGCTGATAAAACACGTGATGATGGAGGTAGGTCTCACTAGGGGGCCTTGACTAGGGTAGTGAGAGTAAGTTAAGAACATCCTAAGTGACCTTGCCCTAGGGCAGACGGGACTTGGAAGATTAGGAACTACCCTCACTCATCATCCAAAACTGCTCAAGAGTTGACCACATCATTATTAGTCTTAGTAGCCCCTCTTGGCGAGGGGGAAAAATTGCATTTAATTATCATATTTAGGCCTACTCTTGTTTGTAAAAAAAATCAGCAAAAGGAACGGTTAAAAAACCGAATAAATTCACCCAACTATGAATCATATCCCATTGGCAAACTTGTGGAAAACTCCAGTTACCTGCACAATAATATTTGGCTGAACTTTGTGTGTCCTATTAATAAATTTGGAACGAAATCAACCTGTCTCTTTTTTATTAGTGGGACAAAAATACTTTCTCAGAAACTACTTGAGACAGGCTGACAGTGTCTGCCTTAAATTCCAAGACGCCATTTATGGACGTCCAAATATTCAGCATTGAGGAAAAGAATACAGGCATACAGTCCTATAGCCAAAAATTTGGCAAAAACCTGACTAACCAAGGTCTGAAGCCTGTGTTTCTGCATTGCATCGCCAAATGTGGAAGTTGTTTTCAGTCCAGAAAATATTCAGTTGGTGCCAATTTTTTTCAGCATTTTTTAAAGTAAATTTGAGCTCTCGCCATATTTAAATTACCTGACTTGGAAATAACATAACGGTCTTGTTACAATCACTAGTGTGTGAGTTCGATCTCAAGCTTTTGAGAATCGCATACAGTATGTATTCTTCGAAATGATGCAGTAACTTTATTTGTCTGAATTATGTCTGAATGTTGCATTATGTTCTAAAATGCTAATATGTAATTAGCATGTGCATTAATTAACGGCATTTTCATGGATCCAGGATAACAATTTTAATCTTATACTTTATACACATTTATTGTATAATTGTTGGTATATGACAAATCTACAGTAAGCTTATACATGTACATGTAATATCATATAATACCTGTATCATAATACATAGCAAAATGAAACGTACCCTAAGCCATTAATGCCAAAATTTAAATAATATAACGTGACGTAATTTTTCTCCAATTGAAATTATTTTTGCCTGGTTAATCAATTGCTTATTATTCTTTAATATCAATTATTATATTAATTAACATCAATTATTACCAATTATTCCTTCAAATTATTATATCTAGTATTATAAACCAAGGAGCAACAGCTTGAAAGATTCAAATAATTATTTTCATACATGTACAGTACAGTGTATTTCCAATTTTTTAAATTGACTGCAGTTTTGAAGTTGTTTTTAGGAAGCAAACATTACAACTGATAAAGTTAGTTAAGAAATGCAAATATAATAATTAAAAAAAAATAATATTTGAATCGTTCAAGTTGGACTTAATATATGTTTTAAATGTGTCCATATTTGATTTTCTTAAAATAAGCATAATTTAAATAAAAATAAAAGTATGAATTTTAAATTATGCTTATTTTAAGAAAATCAAATATGGACACATTTAAAACATATTAAGTCCAACTTGAACGATTCAAATATTATTTTTTTTTTAAATTATTATTATATTTGCATTTCTTAACTAACTTTATCAGTTGTAATGTTTATTTTACGAAACGATCAAATATGAACGTAATCTTACAGTATTTAAAACTTAGGAACGTTAACCTGAAGCATCCAAATATTACTTTTGAAATTATTTTTATGTTTAATTTTTATAGCTGGCTGCATTTTTATTTTCAGTATTTTTTATTGACTGCAATTTTGCAGTTGTTTTTAGGAAGCAAATAATCAAATCAAATAAAATAAGGACCTATTATCCAATAAGGACATATTAAATGTGTCCATATTTGCCAATTTGAACGATTCAAATATTATTTTTTTTAAATACGTATCTCAACCATTTCTCAACCAACGTTTTTCAGTTGTAATGTTTATTTTAAGAAACAATAAAATATGAACATAAGGTTGCAGTATTTAAAACTAAGGAACGGTAACTCGAAAGATCCAAATACTATTTTTGAAATTATCGTTAAATTTATTTCTTTTTTTTTTAAATTTTATTTTCGTTTTTTTATCTGACTACAAATTAAGTTAAGGGAGCAGCTTTGAAAATTTTAACGAGAAATTCGTCCACCAGATGTCAGACTCGTGAGGCTTTGACTATGAGGGCTATGGGGTCATTATTCATGGCAACCACTTAGTAGCACTTCACATCTGAAGGCTAGCACAAGTTTAATTGCAACTTTTGATACGCAGCTGTATCTTTATCTTCGTTTAATTTGGTAAATTAATATCGTAAATATTTGTTTAATCCATTTGGCTGTCAAAAGCGCCCCCAATTTTTGCTACCATGAAGTGAGTCCTTGGGTGTGTAATGTGAGACAAAAACCATACGTGACTGTGACATGAACCATGTTTCGTTTTTTCACACTAAGTACATGTACACAGGAGGATCCATTAAAACACTGACTTCTGAAGGACGATGAAAATGTAGACATCCTTGCAAGGCCAAATGCCTCACCACCCCATTTTTAGGACAATACTTTCTGGGGGTTTATTTTTAAACCCCACATGCACTAAACTATTTTATTTCACTGAACTCAACACGTTGCCAAATTCCGCTTTTTTATGTCTGGCCCATAAAGGGGACAGTATTTTAAATTTTCTGAGTAATCGCCAATTACCTCATGGCCTTCTCAAAAATTTCAAAAAAATACAGACGGGGTAGCCAGGAAATGGGGTTTAAACTGGTGCAAACATACATGTACATGACGTCACGGTGATGGAGCTCTCCTAAGATGCTTTTAAGATGGTAACATTTAAGAAAGTATACAGTTCGAAGCTATATTTATGGTGTTTTCGTTATGTGTTCTGGGGATTTTATTCTTAGTTGAATTATGTTTGTGACATGTAGACTTTCGCTTTTTTAGTGAAAATAGCTGAAGGTGTAGCTTATACCAGATCATGTCATGTTGTTTTTTCTTAGTTTTTTAAAATTTTTCCTGTTGTCTATGTAAATACATTTTTAGAAATTTAGAAGTCCCGTGGTTGAATTATGATTTTATGATCGAATTATGACTTGTTGACTTAACAACATTCATTTTTCTGTTTGTGTGTAGGGTATCCCTCTTTACTTTTTCCAATTTCTTAAAATATTTTACCTCTTGTCAATGTAAATGCATTTTTAGAAAATTTAGAAGCTCTAATTAGGTGTTCTTTGAGGATTTCATTTTTGAAAGTTAAGTTATGGTTGAGTTATGACATTTTAACCTTCATTTTTCTGTTTGTGTAAATAACTAAAATTGTGGTCTATCCTATTTCAGTTTTTTATTGCCAAATGTAAATGCATTGAGCATTTCGAATCTACATTGGTCTTTTCTTAGGGTTGTGACGATTTCGTTCTTGCAAGAAGTTATGGTTAAATTGTGACCTGTTGAATTGTCAAATTTCACTTTTTTGTTTATTTAACTACTGTAGCTGAAGTTGTAGCTCACCCCATTTCATTTTTTCCCATTCTTTTAAAAGATTTGATCACTGGTCAATTTAAATACATTTTTAGAAAATTTAGAAGCATCATAGATGTTTTTTGGGAAGTAGTCCTAGATGATTTCGTTGATTTACAGTTGAATTGTATGAGATATTGGCTTTTCAAGTTGACTTATTTTCTTGCAAGTTGACTTATTATTGAAGTATGACTTGTTGGCTTTCCAACTAGGCAGGTTAGCCTACCCTTTTCAATTTTTCTACAATTTTTTAAAAAAATATTGTATGCCTTGTCAATGTAAATACATTTTTAGAGCATTTAGAAGCTCTATACAGTAGGTGTTTTCATGAAGTGTTCTGTGAGGATTTCATTCCTGCCAAGTTGAGTTATGGTTGAGTTATGACCTGTTGACATTTCAACTTTCACTTTTTTTTGTGTGTAAATAGCTGAAAGGTGTGCCCTATCCCATTTCAATTTTTTTTGTATTTTTTTTGTTATTAAAGTGCGTTCCCTTGTCAATGTAAATACATTTTCAGGGGGATCCATAGACTGATAACTTCACACAAATTTCTTATCTGATTTCGACCTGTCAACGTTGCTGACGCTAGCCCCTCAGAACACCATAAATATTGTTTTTCAAATGCATTTTGTATAACAAAAAAACATGTGCGAAAAAACACTTATGGAATACAGTATGAACGCAATTTTGAACATATTTCGTAAATCACTTGAGATTGGGGGATCGAAATAAGCTGTAGCATTCTGAGAAATATAACAGGGAATATGAGACGAATGCTTTAAACTGTGATTATATTTTTGGCATGGATATTGTTTTTATAGCATTTCCTGTCCCTATGCAATTTGATCATATACCCTTGTCAGCCCCTAAGGGGCTTTCTAGGGGTGTTTTTAAGGGTTTGTTTTCTGCCCTCGAATCTATTTTCTCGCTTTTCGTTTCTTTGATCGAAGTCGATAGCGTCCTCAATTAAACTAACATAAAATGAGGGGTGGGGCTTGAAATACTCAACCGAATTTTGAGGGGGAAATCCGAGGGGTGCTGTAATTCTTGCTCCAGGGGTAGACGAGAAATGCTAGCTCCATCCATTGAAAACTCGTTGCAATTTCAATGTTTTATGGATTTTTTTTCTCGTTTTTATAATCAACAAAAGATGCGGCTAATTTTAGGATGTAACTTTTAATCCCTGCCAGACTTTGTCAGTTCTGAAAGAAACTAAATTACAGTATTTTAAATTGTCAATTAAATTGATATTGAGAACTAGAACCTAGCTGAAATGCAGGTAGTTTGAAATGTAAAGTTAACATGTTTTTATAACTTTTGATATTTAAGAAAATTTAGGATTGGGATCTATCTGCCATGGAAAACCTAAATAGTCAACTTGATAATTTTCTTAGTTCATTCTAATGCAATTTAATTTTACTGAGACAATAAATACCCAATTTCAGAAGTTAAAATTTCAGATTCTCAAATTCCAATAATTTGTTACATAATTCAAATTTAAAAGAAACTTTGCTCCACTTTCACAATATGGACAACATTCCTATTTTCATATGTTTTTATACTTATCTTCACTTATATTCATACGAGTATGTATTTTCGTAAATGTCTATAGGCCTACTGTCCTACATATTTTCATATTTACATATATCTACATATTTGTATATTATCCCCTACATACATGTAGTTTTATAAATTTTTTATAGTTTTTCGTACATACTGTTTTACATACATTTTCATAATTATTCCTTCATATTTTTAAACATTTTCATGCTTTTCCTACCAAATTTCAATAATTCTACACCATATATTCATACTTTTTCATGCATGATTCAACATGCGTTTATTCACATAGCAAACACTAATTTTTAAACAATTTTGCACACAACAACGTTTCATAAGAAATTTTGTTAAATTGTCTTTTAAGCAAACAAAATTTTCTCGAAGAAATCTGAAATTATTGGAACATTTAGCAGCATTTTTTTCCCTTTGTTTTGATTATTTTTTAAAGTTATTTTACGTTATTTTTTCAAGTAAAAATTTCACTGAAAACTGTTTGAGGAAATAGAGAAGGTAGCAGCGAAATTCCAGGTAAACCGGCCGTTAACCTAATTGCTAACATTAGCGAAAATGTTCGCGATTTACGACGAGACTCGCGAATCACTTTTACCAAAAAAAAACTCTTCCTTTTTTTATTTATTTTTTATTATTATTTTTTTCTAACGTTGAGGCTCATTTTGTCCAATTGTCACAATTGGCACGTATTCGTGCGCACGCTAAATAGGGGATGAAGACTGGGGTTATTTTTAATTTTTTTATTATTATTTTTTTTTGTTTCATTTCTGAAACCTACACGAAAAACAAAAACAAAAAACATCAGACTAGCCACAGACTTGCTAACGACTTATTTCCCACGCATTAAAGCTACCCCTAATGGCGTCTAGAAGGTTCAACAAAATATCCACGTGTATTTGATATTGTCGAATATTATCCATTAGTTGGATGAATTTATTTTGCAATATTTCTGAATAACTGTTTTCAAAATTATTTTTCGCATCTTTTCGTTCACACAAAACAATTTATGTATACATTTGAGTATAAAACATGGTTCTTACAGTCAGGGAAAGTTAAGGAAAGTCAGGGAATTTCAGTTGCAAATTTTGGTATGAACCGTGTAAAAACATGCAACTTATAGGTAAACGTGTCAATGCACCTGGTTCGATTTTATCCAGCGTCATCTGGCGGATAATATTTCTCATTCCTATCATTTCTTTCGTAAAGCAAATAGGTTTTTTCTGCCAATTCATAATCAATTAAATTTAATTACCGTTATTAAGTCGCGTTTATTACGTAAATGGCGGGTTTTTCTATTAGTTTTTGCTACATTCTTATTTACATAAGGATATATAAATGATTTTTGAAAAAACGATTTTTCACCTTAATCAGTTTTTTACCTGTGGCCAATTGGAACGCCCCTCAGCAACAACCTGAATTAAATAAACGATCAATCAAAACGTCGATTAATTTTGTAATGAACGAAAAGCATAGACACTTTTTTGTTGTTGTTCATGTACGTCAGACTTTTTGGCAAAAAGCTTGACGCTGCATTGCACCAATCATCTGTAACAGTTAATCGTATTGCATCCGTATCAGTTTAAACATTAACTTCACTTAACTAACCGTTAAAACCGTTTAAATTTTCCACTTTAAACAACTTTTTAAAACATTTTAAATCACTGTTTTCATTACTTATGTACTGTTTTGAAAAGTATAATTTTAAAACTTATTTTAAATTTTAACAACATTTAAGCACTTTAAATAGCCATTTTAAAAACTTCAATTTTAATTACAGCTGTATTTTAAACAATATAATAATTTATTCTTTATATTTATCACTGTTTTGAAAACACTATTTTAAAAACAACTAATTAAATTATATTTTTATCATTTTGTCACTGTAGTTATCCCTTTTAAAAAGTCAATTTTAAATAGTAAACCATTTTAAATAGCTATTTTTCTTACCTTGTTTAGGAAAATACATAAAGACAATTATTTTAAATTTTTAACTATTTTAAACACTTTAAATTATACTTTTTGTAACTTGTACCTATTCCTGTTTAGAAATGTCTTTTACTCGTAAAACAATTATTTTAAATTTACTTTGTAAACTGTACTTATCCCTGTTTAGAAAAGTGCGTTTTAAAAACAATCATAATTAATTTTTAATTATTTTCAACACTTTAAGTAATACTTTTTTAACTTGTACCTATCCCTGTTTAGAAAGATCTATTTTACTCCTAAAATAATTATTTTAAATTTTGATCTATTTCATAAATTTAAATAAAATTTATTACATGGTATTTATCCCTGTTTTGAAAAATCAATTTTGAAATCAACCATTTAGCCATTTTATAAACTTTAATAACAGTTAGATTCATCTTCACACCCTTTAATAACATTTAGTCTAAATTATTTAACTAATTTGAAAAACTATTGTGAAAACGAATTTTTTAAATTTTACACCATTTTTAACATTGTAAATAACTATTTTTCTTGCTTTTCGGTCATAGTATATTATTAACCGATTGTTTTTTAAGATAAATTACAACTTTTTATAAATTATAAAGTGGAACTTTATAAAACAAGAAAAAGTTGGCTTAAAATACTGCATTTTTATCAGGTTTAATTTTGCTGTATGGCAAAGAGAAATGCGTGAATTTTCCTCAGCATGACGGCATCACGTGACCAACCACGTTACCTTCCTATTGGCTGATTTCGAACAGTACTGGCGCCATCTAGTGAGTGTCAGGCTCTCTCAACTGGTTTTATGGCAGTTTTTTAGTATTGTTTTAGGACTCGTCCTATAAAATGCCCGTCATGACACATTTGCCGAAAATTAATTTGACTTCTGGTATATCGTTTTCCTCGCTAAATGAAATCCCTCCTTAAATCGAGGTGCTAATTTTCGCAAAAAAAAATAAATAAACGGGACAGCTGACCTTGTTTCATAATACTTTCAGTCGAATTTTAGTAGCCGCGCCCCCTGGGGGCGAAACAGAGAAATGTTGAAAGGGTTATCAGCCAGTCGGTCAACGAACTTTATAGGCTAGAATTAACGTCACACGAGTGACCCCCCTGGGACACCCCATTTATCATAATGTCACACATTTTGATACCTGCCTTTTTTTTGGCAGAAATGTTTGCTTTGCATTTATTGTTTTTGGCAAATGTGTTCGTGAAGGAATCCGAATTTTTAGTTAAAAAGTTATAAAAAATACATTTGGCAAACTTCACAAATTCCAAACTTTGAATTAAAGTATGCAAGAATGGATTTTTAAACAGATTCAAAATATTCCATATTGCTAAAATCTGTCATGTATTTTCATTTTTAGTATTTATTTTAAATTCTTTAATGTTTTTTTTTAAAAAAAAATACATGTAGGGTTAATTTGGCAATTCATGTATTTCGCTTATGAAGATCACGATCCAGCAATGTATAAAGTCTGGTACATTTACAATATATAAATATTGGTACATTTTCTATATTTTTTCTATATTTCTGCGAAAAATGACCAAAATCCATTTGATCATACATGTAGATAACATTATGACAAATAAACAAATGTTATATGATCCAATACATTTATTCTTATTCAGTCAATTTGTAAACTTTCTATATTTTGCCATTTTATATTCTGGATATTTCTATGTATTTTTACAAGAAATTATCAGTACCTAAACGTTGTTCACACATTCGTATTCTTATATTAAAAATACTCCGAATTTGTAAATTTACTATATTTTACCATATTTATTTTCAATTTTAAAGTTTTTTTTCACATTGTTGATATTTTAGAAATTATCAAATATCTCTTTTTGTCATGGTGTGAAATTCATAAGCTTAAATGATCCAATACATTTACATGAATTCTCATATAAAAATATTCTTTGAATTTTTACCTTTTCTGCAGTGTGTTTTACTATACATTTTCTGACATCTTTGGATCAACATTTTTGCAAGAAATTATCGAATACTCTCATGTCAAATTCATAAGCTTACATGATCCAATACATTTACATGTATTCTTATATGAAAATATTCCGTGAAATTGTACATTTTCTGCAGTATGTTTCACGATATTTTCTTATATATACATGTACATGTATAATTATCTATATTTTTTATATTTTTGCAAGAAATTATCGAATATTCTCATATCAAAGTCATAAATGCAATATGATCCAAAAAAATTCATTCTCGTGTGAAAATATTCTGTGAATTTTTAAATGTTATACATTTTTATACTGCTGATCCTTCATAATGATAATGCTGAATGTGTTTTCAATTTTGAATTAAATTTCAAAATAAACACTTAAAGTTACAATGGGAGAATGGTACCGGATAATCTTATGATTAGTTAAGAAGTCAGTTTTGCTTTATTCGGTTGACTGGTCATATTGCACAATTGTATCCACACGACTTTTGCCCCACCCTACAGATCGATCTGAAATCGATTTAAATCATGACTGTGATAAGAATGCGCAATTTTGAAGTCATTGTTTTCAACATTTGGATGATTAATGTTACGTCTACACTGTAGTTGCAATTTTAGGCAATTTTTAAACTGCATTTTCCAAGCAGTTTTTCAAACTTATCCCATTAGGGAATATTAAAGTGTCATCGCTAACGTTTATTTGGTCTGAATTATTGCGCAAAAGTACTTCAATTTTCCTAGCGCTTTTCAATTATTTTATCCAAAACAAAAAAGATAACGAAATGTGGGCGAAATATTACGTTGGTTTATGAGTGGCTGGTGGGGATATTTCCCATTTTGGTGAAATGAAAAAATAATAAAATAAAAAATAAAAACGTTTTCACCTAATAGCTGATAATATTTATTGAGAATGTTATAGGACTAAAGTTAGTCTAGATAGGGAGGGCGTAGTTTTATACCGAAATGCAATAAATAATACCCCCACCCCTCCACCTATTTTTTTAAATTTAAAGAAAAAACTGGAAAATTAATTTCACAAATTTTCTAGGTTAGTTCAGTTGTTTTCTGTACTATTAGCTTCGCTGTTTTTGATCTACAGTGCTCAGTAATTTTTATTTTCGTAATTTTTCGAATTGAAATTATTTTTACAAAGTTACACTAAAATTATAGAGTAAATCAAACCAAATATAATTTACAATATAATTTTTAAATAATTTTACCAAGAAATAAATTGGAAGAATAATTTTACGTTTTCTATTGGTTGGTTCAATGCTCAGTAATTTTTATTTTCGTAATTTTTCGAATTGAAATTATTTTTACAAATTTACACTAAAATAATTGAGTAAATCAATCCTAATATAATTTACAATATAATTTTTAAATAATTTTACCAAGAAATAAATTGGATGATTAATTTCACGTTTTCTATGGCTTGGTTCTAGCTTGCAATAATTATATTTTTGTAATATTTCGTATAAAAATTGTTTTTAAAAAATTACACTAAAATTATAGAGTAAATCAAACCTAATATAATTTACAATATGATTTTTAAAATAATTTTAATAAGAAATAAATTGGAAGAGTAATTTTACGTTTTCTATGGGTTGGTTCAGTTGTTTTTTGATTACATGTAACTTCGCTGTTTTAGATCTACTCAATAATTTTATTTTATAATTATATTAAAACGTATTGGGTAGATAAAATTTAATATTATTTTTAATATAAATTCCATAAATAATTTTAATAAGAAATAAACTCAAAAATTAATTTCAAACGTAAACTTCGCTGTTTTCGATTTACTTAATTTTATTTTCTAAATTATCATTTTTGAATAAACTTATTTTAAAATATATTAAAATTATCGAATAGATCATACTGCATACAATAGTTTTAATACAAATTATTGATCTCCTCAATAATTTAACTTTTTATTAAATTTGGTTTATTAAAAGTTTTTTCAAAAATGATTGAGCGTATCAGATTTAATATAATTTTTTTGTTAATAACTAATAAATAAAGGAGAAAATTAATTTCATATTTGCTAGGTTAATTCAAATGTTTTCTTAATTATTTTCTCAATTATTTTCTTAAAATCGTTTAAAAAATTATTGGTTGCTATCGAGAAAACGTATTTCGAAACTATAGCTTGAGAGGTCAAAGTTCACTGCTCGAACCATTCGTGACGTTTCACCTTTAGTCTATTCATGGGTGGTCTCTGATGCTAATTAGTTGGATTTATGATGTTTATAACTAGGATTAATTTAATTTTAATGAATTCAAGCCTAATTAAGCTTAATTTAAATAAACTGCACAGTGAGTGACCTCGTCTCATTAACAGCGTGCAACGCGTGCCTGACTGAAATAACTGTCCAAAAAGTGATTTGACCGCTGATTGACCACTGGTCATCTGATAACGACGTTGTCAAATCCAGCCTAATTAACACGCTTTTAAGTATAACTCGGTCGTTTGTTAGGAATGTAATTAACGCTTGTGTTGGCGCAATTGGGGGAAAAATCAGGGGCGACAGACTGACCACTGGTCACTGGTCAACGTTTAGGCCACTGCATGCGTTACAGGTAAATGCTTCTGTTATTTAATTCAGTTTCGCTTTGGGGCAGAAAAATATTGCACTACAAAGCTTTGATATCCATTTTTGAGTAGGAATTTCGTTTACATGCAGACTTAAAGATAGCTTAAGCCAAGAATCTTCGTTGAAGTCATGAATGTAAGCGTGTTCTTCGTGCTTAGCTACTTAACTTCATGTGAAAATGCAAAGATGGTCTGATTCAAGACATTTGAACCAAGTAACTTGATCTAAGTCGCACACGTCATGTAAACTCCTTAAATGGTACTCAGTTACTGATTGTAGGGTACCGAGTTGACTTAACTCGAGATGAACATGTGACTTCCTGTACGCTATTTGTGGTTACTCTACACTGTAAAACCAGATGCAACGAAGCTTTTCAATGTGGTCATGTAAAAATGTTTACTTGATCTATGTGACTCGGTTTAAACTAACTTCGTGTAAGTTAACTTTTATTTTCACTCGTAAACATAAGGAATGAATGAAAGTTGCCATCAAAGAACGTTACTTTTAAGGCATGAATATAAAGCTTACGTGTTTAACTACTTTAATTCAATGTAAAACTGCAAATGGTGGTTTCTTTCAAGATGTAAACATAGGGCTGCTTGATCTGAGTAACTCAATTTACGCTGATTAACATAAATTTACTCGGTTAACTTAAATTTCGGCATGTAAACATAATGAATGAGTTGCCATCCATGAATCTTAGTTTAAGTCGTGAATGTAAACATGTCCTACGTGTTTAACTACTTTAACTTGATATGAAGCTGCAAGGGGTGGTTTGATTCATGACACTTGAGCCAAGTAACTTATAGTAAGTCGCACACGCCATGTAAATATCTTAAATGAACTTACAGAGGATGTCACTGGACTTTCACAGTAACTCACATGTCCTACGTGTTTAACTACTTTAACTTGATGCGAAACTGCAAAGGGTGATTTGATTCATGACTCTTGAGCCAAGTAACTTAATATAAGTCGCACACACCATGTAAAGATCTGAAATGGACTCGCATTATCTCACTTGATTGTAGTGTACTGAGATAACTCAACTCAGTACACTGCAATCAAGTGAGTTACTGTGAGTTCATGCGACTTAGATTAAGTTTAAGTTTAAGATTAAGAGTGGACTTAATTCGAGATGAACACGTGACCTCCTGTTCCCTATTTGTGCTAACATTAAAACCAGATGCAGCGAAGCTTTCCAGTGTGGTCATGTAAACATGGCTACTTGATCTGAGTGACTCGGTTTAAGCTGACTTCGTCTAAGTTAGTTTTAATTTCTGCATGCAAACATAGTGAATGAGCGAAAGTTGTCATCGAGATAACCACAGATGGTGGAAAAATCCCTTCGCTAGGGGTCGCTGCTCACCACATATAAAAACTGAGTAAAATATTGGAAAAAAAAAACTATTTAAGTCGGCCTCGATTCGTAAACCTGAAGACGATTTCGAGCTTGGCCAAGCACGACGTATGCTTTTCAGGTTTGATTGTCGTCAAATGTTGACATAATACGTTTAAAAAATGCCAAATAATTTCCTAATGATTCGCGTTTTTTTTTTTTTTTCCTACTTTTTTTCTTCCGAGTGTTACCCACATATCAAATGTCATTCGATGCGTGTTTTTCGGTTGTAAGTAGCGTGATTTTCGTGTGAAATAAACCTCATCGTTGATAAGCGAAGCCCTTAGGCTTTCAAAATCCACATGCGTGCTTTGTTTTATAGAAACGCGAGTTTTTAAAAAAAGGTTTTTATTACTTTTGAATTCGCTCGAAATTAGCCATGCGAATCACAACTGGGCGATAAAAATCGTGTAAAAGACGCAATTTGGGTTGAGAAATATAACCCCAAAAATGCCCTGAGAATCAGAGGGACGACCTCCCGGAAGCGGAAATGACGTCATTACGGCACGTGTCAGGCACGCGCGTGTCGGTTCGGTCGGTTTTATTTTATACGTTAGTGACGTCATGCTGACCCCATGACCTATTGCCAACAACTTCGTTCACCCCTTTGGATATGTAATTTTGTTTGACAGTATCTTTAGTGTTTACGTGACGATAATAGTTTAGTTGCAAACTAAATTGATTGCAAAGTGATTGCATGTGAGCCAGGTTGAAACTGACGATATTGACTTAAATGCGACCACTTTGCAACTAGTCTGATTGCATGGAGACGTTGCTAAGCCTTCCAGCAAAAATAACCATGATTGCAAACTGTAACTGTGGACACTTGTTATAAATGCAACCGTGAATAATTTTGCAACTAATGTAGTTGCAGATGCAATCATGACACAACGTCAATTTACTAATATTTTATCACTAGTTTTCTTCAGTTTGCAATCACTTTTCTACGGTTTGCAATCGGGGTTCAATTTGCAGCTTTCTTTAGCTTGCAATCAGGTTTCTTCAGTTTGCAATAATTTCTTTTGTTTACAGTTAGTTGTCTTCAGGGCTCAATCAAGCAGTTTACAATTATTTTTGCTCAGTTTGAAATTAATATTCTTCAGTTTGCAGTCGGTTTTCCGCACCTTGCAATCGGTTTTTCTCGCCTTGCAATTGGTTTTCCTCACCTTGCAATCGGTTTTCCTCACCTTGCAATCGGTTTTCCTCACCTTGCAATCGGTTTTCCTCACCTTGCAATCGGTTTTTCTCGCCTTGCAATCAGGTTTCTTCGGCTTGCAATAATTTCTTTTGTTTACAATTAGTTTTCTTCCGTGTTTAATTATGAATTTTATAATTAGTTTTCCTCAGTCTGCAGTAGTTTTCTACAGTTTGCAATCAGTTTTTATCCATAATTCGGATAGTTTTTTAACAGGTCGTGAAATTGTAAAAATGTATACATGTATTTTGTATTACATCTTAACGTAAGATCGTACATGCATATTTGGAAACATGATGCCGTTCATGTTAGGGCATTATGACGTCAGTTTTACGTCATTTTTTCACTGGAAATTACGTCATCTGGACCATTTGAGCTATTCATGTGGTATTACGGGCGTCAGTTAATAATTTTTGCACATTAATGTGGTTTTTTCAACAGGTTATCAAAGGATGGCATGGCCATAGGATAACTACGTCATAACAGCATGTGAGGTACATTATGACGTCAGTTTTTAGCAAGTTTTCTAGCTGCAAATGTCTCAATATTCTCTTCCGGACTATGTCCATGGAGTTTCCATGATGGTTTTTGAACGTAGCCATTTGTCTTAGTTGCTGATGAGTTATATGTACGTTTTCTAACAGTGTTGAAGATAATCAAAGATGGCGCTAAGAGTATGCAGAACTGGCATTACTTCCGCAATAACTCTATTAATTTCCTTAGGTTTTTTCTCGTTTATTTCGTGATAAATGCGACACCTTGAACCGGCTTTCCAAGCAGACATCCTTGCTGCCGAATGTTTTCCATTTTTCATACTATTTTTCGTGACCATTTTTTTGTTGCATTCATTTAAAAATTCGCGAATGGTTTTCTGATTAATGCCATTAAAACTGGCGAAATTTTAAGTGTGTCATTTTTCAAAGTATGGAAGAAAGCGATTTGCTGGCCACTGGTCAGTCTGTCTGGCACCCGAATGAGTAATTACTACTCGGTTTATCTTGTAACTGGGTGTGTTCATTAATTAAATAATAAAAGGACAAAGATATAAACGACGCCATTTTTTCTCCATTTTTTCTTTTTAATCTAACAGAAATATAATTGAAATTTTACTTTCGAAGGTGTATTCTTTCATTTGTAACCTGTCAATTGTATCGCTTTTCGGTTTTAACTCAATGTGTTCAAACGCAGCGACCCCTTGGCCGTTTCCTCCTTAAATTAATTGATAATCTGGTAATTAACCCTCGATCAACCCTTAGCGCCATCTTGTTTTTTTTTTACATTTTTTTTTCTGCTAAGGAATTTCTCATCTCATCCATTAACCACCTGTTAATGGTTCGATAAGAAATTGAATAATTTTTATTTTAGATTCAATGTGGAGGGATGTCAGGCAGGAAAAATCTCCATAACTCAAAGCCAATTTTGTACCAAAAATATAATATGGCTTTTAAACGTTGACTGTTAACGGCTTCTAGAAGTTTAAATGGGAAAGTTATTACACGTTGAATTTTGGTTTACCAACAACATTTATCCAACCAATTTAAGCTATTGAATTTTTTTAGTTTTGTAGCCCACAATATGCCATTTATTGTAGCTGTTAAATTGCAAATTAGTTATTAACACGGCATTTAATTTATTTATCATTCACCATGATACAATTGGACAATTGTATAATTGTGAAAAAAACAAAAGAAGTATTAATGGAAAATAATGCGCAAGAAACATCACACCACTGTCCATAGACCATTCAAAAAAGCAACTAAAATTGTGCGTGTTATCAGCGGCATATTAAACTGTTTAATAAATGTTTGTTATTGGTCCAATTATGATTTTGTGTCAAAATGAAAAGTAATTATCAAATTAAATCACATATGTACTCTTAATATATTTATTTTATTTTACCATGATATACTGTAGAGAGACAGATATACACAGTACAGTGGCATAGACGTATGTTTTAAGCAAAGTGGTTCAAATCTCCACATATTTCATGAACAAGTTTACGTGTCAAGTGACCAATCCCTCATGAGGTCAGTAAACCCAAGTAGTCACATTTAACTGCTTGATTATTTTGCTTAATCTATCGAATTAATGCAGAATGATTTTTGAAGTTAAATCGTAATTTATGTCGGTTAGGATGGCGACACTGGCGCCCCCTTGCCCCCTTCGGGTGACCCTCCAGGGTGGTCATCAGCACCCTTGGCTTTGACCTTTCCATTTGAACTTTTGCCAGCTAAACACTAGCAATTTTTTACGGAGTCTCCCAAATGACAGCAGTTTATGAATAAACAAAACATTTTTCGCAACGTTGTAATTTACGAGAAGATAATCGAGGAAGTTGGTTAATTCAAGGGTTTTCATTCTGAAATCGACCCTTGACCTCTTGCCCTCTGTGTTTTCGGCAATGCGGATTTTTCTTGCCATTCTTGGTAATTCTTGGTAATTCTCGGTAATTCTCGGCAATTCTCGGCAATTCTCGGCTCATGTGCTGTCGAGAGTTCACGTGCGTTCTGCGCATGCCTGTTTGGAATTTGATCACGAGCTACCGTTCTAGAACACGTACATGTAGATTCCATTTATTCCGTTCTATTCCATTTTTATTAATTCTCAACTAGGATTCTGATTCAACTTATTAAGCATCATGCTATGATTTTTCCATAATTAATGTTAAACGAAGTAAATTAATGTAATAAATGAGTTAGACGGGATATAACAAGTGCCTGATATAAGATGTGGTCAGGCTGGTCAGCAATGAAGACTTTTCTCGCCTAATTTCTTACTTAATATTCAGGTATTTATCACGTAATTTATACAATTGTATAAGCTTCGTAGATCTATAGCTTTAAAAAATTATGTACAGTACTGTACAACGTGTCTAAATAAATACTGCCCAAACAAGTAACCTCTCTAAACTAATAGTCAGCACCGGTCCCACTCATATTAGTTGCCACAGGTTCTACTGTACAATATAACCTGTCTAAAATAATCCTGCGTAAAATAATGTCCTCTCTAAAATAATAAAATGTGCCAGTCCGACTTGGGACCCATGTATAAAATAATAAACCTCCCTAAAGCGATATTGAATAATTTTTATTGGCCCCAATGTTTTTGCAAGGGAATATTAACGAAGGAACTATAAAAAATATCAAATATGGAAGCAAAAATATCAAACTTGGTAGCAAAAATTTCATAAATCATTTTATTGATGTTGGAAGAATCTGTCAATATTCTTCAGCAGTCATCTTTTTTTTAAATCAAAGCGGTAAAAGAGATTTTTGGGCTCCCCTATGACGAGTTTCTTATTTTCTTTTAATTCAATATTCCCCTAAACATATAAACATCACATGTTTACATGTATAATTCATGATTAATATATTGTATGGTGTTTGAAAATCGTCCTTACAGTATTTAACTACATGTATGTTTTAATCTATACAAAGTATATGTTTCTGGAATGAAAGTTGTAAGACATTTTCGCGATAGATTGGTGTGCTTTGAATCTTTACAATGCATTTTTACGTACAGTAGGCCTAAGCAATCACTACCAAATGCAGCAGACAGGGAAATGCGAGGTAAATAGTCTAGATGTAGTGTACGTGTAATAAAAATGGTGCCCGTAATAGCTAGTTACTCATCTCGGATTGAAAAAAGGGGAAATCCCCTATTTTGCAGCTGTATAGCAGTGCAGTTAAACCTGTCTAAAATAATATTTAGCACCGGTTCCAACAGTATTATTTTAGACAGGTTTTACTGTTCTAGTTTATTCAACCAAGACTGAATTTTGAGTAAATTAACATCGCACACCTACACGTAGTGTTTAGGGGTTTCGATTTACCTAAACTAAAGCTTTAATGGGCAATCCTAACAGTTGTAATTGTCCCTGAAAACGTGTTGCACCACCTGTTAATTGCGGGCGTAACGCGTACCCTCCTGGTGATTGACCCTCGATTATCTAATCGTCGGTTAACTGCCCCTAAAGGCAGATTAAGTGCCTCGGTTACCTCCGAATAAATTTTCATGCCGTCTCTCAGATACTATCGCTGCTTATTGACAAGGTTTTGTTTTTTCAGACAATCGACGAAGGTGATGCCTCGTCAAACCCCTTAAAAATACCAGGCTTAAGGGGTCATCAGGGGTCAACTTGTCTCGCGGACAAAATAGCTGACAGTCCGGAAAACTGACTTTGTTCGGAAACGTTAGCAAAATTTCTGAAAGGTATGAACACGGATTAGACGAGGGTGGTGTGATGTGGTGGGGTAAGGTTGAAAAAAGACGATAAAAACCACAAATATTTATATGTTGCTAGCGGATTAGAGGTGAGGAGCCCCTAAGGGGTGGGGGTGAAGCACACTGCCATAGCTCATGCACCAGGAAATCGAGCTTCAATTTTTTTTGTTTTTGGATTTAACGAATGTCTATCAAGATTAGGTATAATGCTAAGTTACGCTAAATTGCGATTAGGGTAATCGTTGATTAAATCTCGGCTCCATCTCACATCTGCAAAAATAGTTTCTAAGCTCGAGCCGAAATCAGTTTTAATCTTCGATTACAGTCGTCATTATGCGTGGATTTAATACATTGGGATTTAACGTTGATGTCCATTTGAGAGCAATTAATGAGCGAAAGTTACCATATCACCGAGGATATCACTTTATACAATATTTGATTAGACAGGTTGTACTGTAAAAACTAATGCAAAAATTTGATCAGGCTATGGAGGTTTATTAGATTTAACATGGGTCCCACGTCGGCACTTTATCTGGCATTAGTTCATAGAGCATATTACTTTAGACAGGTTCTACTAAAAAAAGTGCAAAAGTAATCGAATATCAGGTTATAGGGGTTTAATATTGGGTCCCACGTAGACCGTCTCCTGGCATTAGTTCAGAGAGGAAATCACTTTAGACAGGTTCAACTGTAAAAAAAAGTGTAAAATTATCCAAACAGCAGGTTATGGAGGTTTATTAGATTTAACACCAGTGTATTACTTTAGACAGTATTTGTTTAAACATGGTTCTACGGCAAAAAAGTGTAAAATTATCAGGTTATAGAGGTTTATTAGATTTAACTCGAACATATCACTTTAGACAGTAGTTGTTTAAACATGGTTCCACTGTAAAATTATCCAAATATCAGGTTTATGGAGGTTTATTAGATTTAACACGAGTCCCACGTCGGCATGCACCTGCAACTGACACTAGCTCAGAAAGCATATTACTTTACACAGTATTTGTTTAGACTGGTTCTATTGTAAAAATAGTGCAAAAATTATCGAATATCAGGTTATGGAGGTTTATTAAATTTAACACCAGTCCCACGTTTGTGCCTGACATTAGTTTAGAGAGAATATTGCTTTAGCTAGTATTTTTTTTAGACAAAGCTGTAGTGTAAAAGACAACTTGCTGTTTACGACCGACAGTGGCGCCCCCTGGCGGTAGACGCGTGCACCAGTTGGCTGACCTTAGAAGTGGGCGCCAGCACGACCTCGGATGCTTTCTAAAAACTACAAAAACTTTTCGATTAATTTTCGATGGCGCTGGATGCGTAAGTAGGTAAGGCTAACGGACACTTAAGTTAAGTGAGGAGGCGCTGGCTGTTTTGATGCCCACGTCGTAAAACTTGGGAGCGACCTGCCCCCCCAACGCACCCTGGTTCATAATTCTCGTGAAATTACGAGGTTCCGCATTTTCAGCTGTTGTTGGGAGAAAAATTTCGGAAGAGGAGGCTTAAGTGGGCCCCGCGCAACCGGATGGGTTAAGTACGTCTCAATCGTGACATGTTTAGTGGATTCCCAATATTGACTAAGGGGCACTTTGGCGGGAAATGCGTAAGGGGACGACTTATAGGGGAGCCACGGTGGCGCCCCCAACAACCCCTACGCGTAACCCGAGTAAGAACGACTTAAGGGGGACTTATGTGCTTTAGGGTAGCAAAGGGGGATGAGTTCGGAAGTTGTTGTCCCGCTTTTCCTCAGTGATCTATTAGCTGCGAATTTCGCCCAAAAATGCGAAGTCTTGTTACAGGAAGCCATACAGTATGTGCTTGTTTTTGAAAGCTGTGGGGCTAAAGGGGTCATGAACCCCAAACTTAAACCGCTGAGGTTTCGAAAATGTCGGAAAATTTTGAAATTTTTTGCTGTATTCATATTGGACTCATCGAAATTTCGATTCAGTTCAACTCAGTATCCTAAAATCAAAGTACGTGTACATTGTAATGAATCCTTATGGGGAAAAATGCATTTTAAATGCGTTATTTAAAATACATTTACAAATGCATTATTTAAAATACATTTACAAATGCATTTTAGAATATACATGAATGTACTGTAGAACAACCTGGGAATGCATTTCAAAATGTATACCGAAATATATTTGTATTAGATAGTTAGAAATTTCGTACCAAATCTGATTTCGTACGAAACGTTACCTTTTGACGTTATTTCCCGTGCCCAAAAATGTGTTTTCGGCGAATTGTTAAGAAAACTACACATTTCGTTCGAAATCTATGCCATGATTTCGTGCGAAATGTGTACTC
>JAQGAF010000515.1:0-49466 GCA_034687865.1 Kryphioiulus occultus | reverse complement strand
CCTCCCCCCCCCCAATTTCTCAGTAACTACATGTATGTACTAAAAACACTTATGGGTTAATTTATTGTATTAATTAACCACACGATGCATATGTGTGAAATGAAAGTGATTGGGTACTAGGATGTGGTTAATTAACATAAGACATTCACCCATTTACTATGTAAAAGTGTTTTTAGTTCATACTGTAGACAAAAAGTATTGGGACACTATGAAAATTGTTGTTCACAATTATATTAAATTGCATACATTTGTAAACGCACCTGTATCGATAATGTACGTTACATAATTTATGCAACAACAACAAAATAAACATTTGCAAAATTAAGGAAGGACTTTTAGAAAAAATAAAACGGAATATTTTTCAATGCAAAATAGTATTGGGACAGTATGACAAACTTACAAGTGTAGTTGCGGACTAAAAGGGGTGTCTGACTGTCGTATACATGTACATGTAGGTGCAATTACTCTATAATTTTTTTTTTAATTTATGTACAGTGTACATGTAGTTTTGTATAGATTTGACAGTGTTATACAAATTGATTTTTAAGTTTGTAAGACTTTAACATCACTAAGATCACTATGAATTTAAAATCGAATATTTCAATACAAAAAGAGTATTTCACAGTACGGCAAACCTAGAAGTGTAGTGGCTGACTATACATGAAGGTGCAACTACTGTAATTTTTTGTATTTACAGTATGTACATGTACACGTAGTTTAACATGTATTGTTAAGTTTGAAAGACTTTAAGATCACCCTGTATTAATTGCTGTTGTGCTCACGCAGCATCTAATGATTTGTAGTGCCGCGACACTTTCAGTGTTGCCCGAAACAAAGGTCATGACATTCCTGCTTTTGTCCCGTTCGCATCCCAAGGTTTTTCTCATTTTTTTGCGCAGGTGTTGACCACTGGCGATGTCGCCCAGCCGGAGGTATGCACTAAATAAATAAAAAGCGGTGAGGTTGAGCTAATGACGAGCCTGATTACCCTCAAATAGCCCAGGGTGACAAAAGGGCGACACTCGGTCATCCTTTGACCGTTGCGTCGATGGCAGAACCAGTTTAACCGCGACAAACGAGCCAGATAACATCGGCTCTAATCGGAAATTAAGTGGCTTTATCAATCGTGTTAAACACTACGCCAACAATTGGGAGAAACAGACCATAAAACAAAATGCAATTAATGGAGGAGAGAAAGTGTCACCATTGCATTGCAGGCCTGGCACGAAGGCAATCTCCAGCAGAATTCAATCGAGGTCTATTACATGTAGAAATTAATAGTGCACGGGTGAAGAACACCAGGTTAAGGTGGCCGAATTTATGGCATGAGGAAGTGAAATTAATTACTCCAGGACCGTGAGGAATTGCTACGCTGTGGGAGACCCCGGAATGCAATGGTAATAATGGAGGCACGTGTGCCCCACGCCATGCAGGGATTGCAATTGGGCGAATTAAGAGCCCGTTTCGGTGTGGTCACCCTGGCAGGACGCCTGTTATGCCTGATTCACACTTGGCGGAAAAATTCCGCGAAAATCCGCCAAGTCTCGTTGGTATGCATACACAGAATACGAAAGTAATTCATATTAGAAACACCGTGTTACATGGCAATGAAATGCCAGATGGTAGAAATTACATGTACTGTATGGTGTCAATAATCGTGGTTTTCCTTATTGTATTACAGGATCCAGCTTCTGCGCCTGCTCGTGTATGGACTTCGCATGTAATGGCAGCAGGACACCCATGTACATCATCAACTGGGAGAACGCCATCAACAATGCTGGTGAGTTGAATCATTATTTAATGTCGATATGGTTTGAAAGTGTAGTAAATGGCGACTTGGACACTGGCTATTCCATTAGTTTTGAATGGAAACAGGCTTTTCCATTGGTTGGGAATGGAAACTGGCTTTTCCATTGGTTTGGAATGGAAACTGGTTTTTTCATTGGTTTGGAATGGAAACTGGTTTTTTCATTGGTTTGGAATGGAAACTGGCTTTTCCATTGATTTGGAATGGAAACTGGTTTTTCCATTGGTTTGGAATGAAAACTGGCTTTTCCATTGGCTTGGAATGGAAACTGGCTTTTCCATTGGTTTGGAATGGAAACTGGCTTTTCCATTGGTTTGGAATGGAAACTGGCTTTTCCATTGGTTTGGAATGGAAACTGACTTTTCCATTGGTTTGGAATGGAAACTGACTTTTCCATTGGTTTTGAATGGACGGAAGGATTTTCCATTGGCTTTCATTGGAAACTGCTGGGTTTTCCATTGGCTTTGAATGGAAACTGGCTTTTCCATTGGTTTTGAATGGTACTAAGTTTCTGGAATTTCCTGGAAAAGAAAAACTGGCGTGAATTAACAGATCTTACAATGCAGTATAGACTGAATATGCGGCTATATACAGCATAGTCTACTGATATATAGCTTGTTCTGAAACTTAGCAAACAAGCACAAATGACGATAAGCGACACGTTTATTTTCCTGGTAAAGTAAATTTGAAATGATTACAGTAAACGTGTGGAGCAAATCTTTTTATAAGTACAGCACCAAACCATGCATGGTACTTAACCCCGATGATTGCATGCGTTTTAGTTTGTCGTATATTATTATGTGTATGGCTTCATGTTTAATATTCATGATTTTACCCTACCAGCAAGCATGAGCAATTGTCCACCACTGACATTTCCGTTAGAATTGGACTTGCGTAATTTTGTCTCCTGATTTGCTGAACTGCCCCTGCCTCGCTTTTTTGGCGCTTCCATTAACCGTAACTCGCACCGTGCATGGCCACATTGTTCCAAGCACAATAGCCAAGATAATGAAAACATTTCTGAAAACCCATCATCATCTTCTGGCCAACTATTATTCCAAGTCCATAAAAAGAAACGCCACGATGCTGAGGATGACTCTGGAGAAAATCGTCCCTCCAACGCATGGCGAGGTAACGTTGGCTGGCAAATAAAAAGGATGACCAAAAATTGGATTGGGGAAGATGAGAAGATACGTTCGGAAAGTCAGCGTCTTATTGAAATGTGTTGGGACAATCAGTTGATGGTTCAAACCTTGTATTGTCATCCCTGCTTTTTTCGGCCATTCATTAGCCTTTTGCTCTTTCACCCTCTTTTTTTTTATCCATTCTCTTCAGCAGGCCCTCTTTTTATCCCATTGACCTCTCTCCTTTCTCTCCTCTCAACCTTCAACTTTTTAAAAACTTTTGATGAACGTCCGAGAATACTCGCCATTAGCATAAATAAGCTTAAGTGCCATATCGGGTTTTGCCCTGGCTTGTGTAACCTTCGCGCCTGGACCTTTCCCATGGGTGGGTGCCCAGCGGCAAGACAGGTAGAGAAGGGTGTGCCTCATGTTTGCAAGAAGGTTATCCGGGGTCAAGTGGCGGGTCGCCCGGGTCACGTGGTGCCTGGCCCCCACCAACTACGCCCCCGACCTTCTCGGAATTTTCGAGATTCACGTGTGGAGTTGATCCAGTTTTCACAAGCAAATTTCTGGCGAATCCCACTAGGATATTTAACCAAAACTGCATGTTGTTATTCGTTTTGAGATCTAACAAATGGTTGCAATCAGTCGTTTTCATCTTCAAATAATGTTGATGAAAATCTGAGCAAGTGCTCTTGAATTTACGATTGCCTCCAGCGTGGGTAATGGTAACGTGTGGCGTCCACGAGCCACTTTCATCTGATACCAGAAGACAGCAGACAGTTCCCCAAATCCCAAACAAATTCATCCGTGGACAGAACCAGTCAGACCTGAATTGGTGCTGAGAAAATGATCTCTGCAAATGGACTTATTACGCATAGGCACATTGAACGTTGAATATCAGCAACAGGTTGTCTGCTCAAAAACAAACTTAAAATTGTGGGTTTTGTAAGTTTACTCTTCGTTGTTTGTACTAAATCAATAGTGAAGTTTGATTGTTTAATTATTATGTTTAAATTTTGAGGCAGCATCGTGTGGTCCCAACGCAGTTATACTATAGGAAATTGAAACGATGAAATTAACACAGCAAACGAAGAAAAAATTGTTATATCCAATGTTTGTATGTTTGCTATATACAGTGTATAAAGTTGAACTCTGTTTACATGGAATTTCCACATAACCTTGGAATCCTACTAAACCTGGGAAACTCAGGGGAATTTTTTCAACAAGTCAGGGCAATGGGGGATTTTCTAATTTTTAATCATAAATTTTCCTTTGAGTTGATGTTTCCCTTTGCTCATTGAAACTAAGCCACAATATGGCAAACGATAATTGCCTTCATTACGACAATATCGAATTTTGCCGAACTAAAATAAATTCTGGGCATCTGCGTAACTCGTAATTAAAAATCGAATTAAAAAGTGAACTTTTGCCAACTTAAATGTTATGTGAATTCATGTATTATACAAATTCAATAATTATGTCATCCTAATCGATCGCCCCTTTTGGTTGAAATCTTTATTTATGTTTAAGTGCAGGCTTCTTCTTTGTAGTGGTCGATGGGGAAATTCTTATGGTTAAGAAAATAAAGTTTGACCTAAAAAACCTGAGAAAGTCAGGGAATTTTATATTACGAAAGCTATGGGAACCTTGTTTTGCACAAGTGGCCAAGTTATTTAGGATCCATCAGGGAAAAAAATATCGCCCCCATACCCGGTCATCTTTACAGTCCCATCAGGTCAAGCATCCGAAATATGAAATCATGCATCCCACTTACATGTAGACGATTTTTTATTATTTTTTTCTCGCTCAAGTCCTCATAGGCAGCGCCAGCCCTTTTTATATAAGGTTGTTATTTAGACAGGCTGCACCTTTTGTGATATTTGACAACACGTCGGGATTATGTTGTTGCGTATATATTAAGTATTTTGTTCAATGGATGGCGCATACGTGTTCATGCAGAGCATTGCCCAGCGTTTAACCTGCCATGACCCCTTGACCTTACGCATACGTAGCCGTAGCCCAACGGAGAAGTAAACTACTAACCCTACAGGTTGCCTTTTAACAATGCATTTTATCCACTTTTTTCGTTTCTTTTTTTTACCCCGCAATTTTTTATTATTATTAGCCATCCACCCCCCCATGTGGGTTGCTGGCCAATCGCATTGCGATTCAGAATGCCATATACGTGCACCTAATATTAGGCCTATGGGCGATGGTATAATGCTTGAAGTGCAAAGCAGGCCCACATGTAATCACCTGTTGAATATCGCTCAACCGTCATTTTTTTGCCCCTTTATTACCACAGGCCTCTATGGTAAACCATCCTAATTGTCACGGATTGAGGCTGGCTAAAATAATTTTTGCCAGGGCATATATTTTTGGCTCGCCACCCCATGGCCTGTTTTGCCATATCGTTTCTACGTCTGTTTCACCTCCAGCCCCCACCTCTTAAAAAAAATCATCCTGCACATTCCTCTCCATAATCATATGCTGAATGTGGGCCTGTATTCCTCTAAAATGCACTTGTAAAAGTTTTGTGGCTGAAGGGAAGACTGCTTTTAATTGCAACGTGCACCAGGAATTTCTGCTTCGTTGTTATATTGCGTCTGCTGGTACACCTGGCATTGGAGGCCTATGGACTGGGGTCTTGACCCTTGCATCGCCGCAATATTATTTTTAATAAAGCTTTCGAAAGAGTTGGAAAACAATTTGTGCGCGGCTTCGTGGTCGTAAACTGCTCAGACCCGAACGATACCATCGTGATTGCAATCACCCTAAACTGGAGCCTTACACATATTATCGTAAATTAACAGCCCTTGACTTGAAATTCTTGAATGGAAAACAATCCAAGATTTGCTTTGGGACAGCAGCACATACTAGTACTTGTATACGAAAGGAGTTAAAAAGAATACGATATTGCAATATATTTTTGCAAGAAATCATAAACTGAAAACAAAATTGACAACAAAATTGGAAGAAATTTGGACCATAACTAAACCAGTATAGGGTTCAAATGCACATTCTGTACATGTATACAGGTATACATGTACATAATTTGTGCACATGCTGTATTTGTAGAAAGTTTCATGTGTTGATATGGCAGAAATCATTGGTGCATCTTGAAGTCAATAGTGATCATCGAACATTAGACTTAACTGTCACATGCTTTATTTTGAAATGATCTCCAATATGGTAATACTGAAACGCATCACTTGAAATCACTTGCTTTCTACGTTTGCAACCTAGTGAATTTTTTTGTCGTTTTGGAGCTAAAGTGTAGACAATATCTGAATGTTTACAACTGACATAGGTCAAGAAAGGTTAAAAATTGTACATGCGCACAGATTACTCAGATGATAAAAAGGAGAAGACCCAGTGGACTAAGATGTACTCGTATCACTTTCTGCACTTATAAATATCAACAATGTCAACAATGCAAAAAAGTCGAAATCTGTCGATTCCCTGGTGGAATTGACTTGTTCAAAGCGTTCGAATTTTCCAAAATTCCAATTGGCCATGGCTACTCCAGTTGACGTCAGCAGTCCATTGAACACATTTTTTTTTATTTTTTGCTGGAAGTTACCAGTCAGCAACCGTAAACATATAACGGTGATTTGCGTGCTTACCAATGGTAAACAAGCGCATGCAATGACCTCTTTATTTCCAGTATTGAATGCCAGCGTTGGCATACGATACGCGTCTGTTTTCACTGTCAATATGTCGGGTTCAGAGGTCGAACATCCAGGCGTCTGGAGAGCAAACAAAGGCGTTGATGCAGAAATCGTCGTTTTTGGTATAGAAACAATCCAGATCAGAAACTCATCCAAATCCAAGCAGTCCGGTTTAGGGGTGGTCAAGGGTGGCAACACACATGTCCATGTGTGTACAATGCAAAAAATAATCCATGGTAAATAGGCGATGGGTAGCACGTGCAGGGCCACATTGGGTTAAATGGCTTTACCCTTGGGCATGGCGCCTTCCTTAATTGCGATATTCATGTTCTAGCTGGTTTTTTTACACGGTCATGCAGGTAGAGCCTTTCGTTTTTCGCCTCTGATTCTTCATGGTATGATGATGTAGCAAGAAGAAAATTCATTTATGGAAGAAAATAAAAACGGGATTGCACGCAGGTGCACGTTGACGAAAAAACGACAAGTGCCCACTTTTAATCACGCATGATTATGTCGGTTGCACCACCAGCAAATTGCTTTCAATGTGACAAAAATTGCCACAAAACTGTAGTACACCCATACCTCGCTATGCGGCCTAGAAATGCGGGATAACGAATCATATTTTAGCGTGCAAACCCGTGTTAATTCAACAGGATCTGTTCCAATATCACAAAAAATCAATACAATTGTAACGTTGTATTTCCATTACATATTTAAAAAATACATGTATATAGTATAGTTCTAATCAGGATTTAAAACTACTGTACATGTATATCCGCAGTTGTGGGTGGTCCTGGTTTAAAAAAATTGATCAAAATTCTGTTGTTGTCATGTTTTTGCTTACTTTTGATGTTTTGTGGAGCATTTTAATACTGCGTTCTCCATCAGTATCAACTTGAAAAACGCAGTACTTGTATTAATTTTGAGTTAAAAAGAAGTAAAACAGCAAAATTTGGACCAATGGAACTACAGATTGTGATGACTGTACATAAGATGTGACTCAGGCACATGTGTTATGTTTTCGTTGCCTCATATTGTGTGCAATGCTCGCCATGACTTTCTAGATTAGCATAAATGTGACATCAGATAGCCCCGTTTTGCTGCGACCTATGACGCATAAACGAAGCATTGCCATAAATGAAAATGACCGTTATAGCGAAAAGCCGTATAACGAGGTCTTGTCTAAGGTATGGGCCATGTAATATAGAGGCAAGAAAACTCGGTTATTGAACTCAATTTGACTTCATTCATAGCGCCTTTACCGAAAAATACCTATTCGAATTTGGTCATCAATAATATTGATGATCGTGGCATTGAGTTTTAACGTTGCAACACAAATGGATACACATAAGGCATGCAAGTAGAATGGCATATACCTAAATACTACAGTTAATTTGTCTCGTTTGTTATTTTCTTGCCCCTCTGCTCATTAATATCTGTCCGTAGTTCAGTAATTTGCCACAGGCGCCGCTTTATACCCGTATTGTCTGTATGCATACCTGGCCAAGTTTATTGTTTGCATCAGCCAGAAAGGCGACTCTTTTATTGTTTGTTCGCCTTGCGGAATATGTGCCAATGTAAACTATTTGATTGTCTACAAATACCGAAGAAAATTCGACAAATCGACCTTAATAGTTGCTTTTTTTTTCTCAATGCTATTAAGCCAAAACAAATGTTGCAACTAGTGACGTACCCTGGAATTTGTTTCTACATTTAATACATCACGCATAAATTTGGCAGAAATAATTTTCCCTGATCGAGTTTGATTCACAATCCATTTCTCAACAACTATAGGCATTGAGCCCGTCAGACGGGTTAACCAAACTGATCACCTCCCTTTCTAATGTACTTTTGTGTAAGGGTGGTGCACATGAACACATTCAGAATCATCCTCCATGCACCTGCATTTAAACAAGCAAAAGACTGGTTTCAGTATTCTTTTATTTTTTGTAAAAACAAGCTAATAGAAAGAAAGTAATAAATAACTTATAGCATTCCTCAGCAGAAATTTCCATGAAATTCTTCGCCTTCGAAAAAACCATCTGCTACTATGGTATTTTAATTAATGGTTCAAAGACGTGTTATCACACTTATCTTTTTTTTTTCAAATTGATTTTACTGGTTTTACAAAGAAATAAGAAATTGAATTTTCCCTGGTTATAAATGATGTGCAAACATTTTCGACCACTGCAGTATTTAATTCTGCTTAGTTTTCAATTTCAATTAAACATTTAATGGAGGATGATGCAACTTGTCATTGATAAAATAATTTCACTCGGTTTGCGTGTTTATTTATCACAAAATACACGCAATATAATTATATTAGTACTGCAAAAAATGCAACTTTGTGTTAATAAGGTACATACAGAGGATGCGCCGCTTCTACTAGTATAGTGATTATAGAGAAGCAGGCAAATTGAACAAAAAATGTTTGTCTCGTCATGATGGCCCCTTATTAAACCCAGACTTGACCCTACTTAACCTCGTGATGGGATAACTACTGTAGATTCACGGCATTCGTGCAAAGTGTGGCGTCTAACCATACATTAAATATCGAGGTTTCTAAGAGCTGATAGTGTTTCATTATCGTTTTAAAGGTATCAAAATGTGATCGCATTGCTGTTTTTTCAATCAGTTCCAATGTATGTTTTTTGTCTTTGGTATGGTTAACTTCCATTGAAGTTCTGGTTATGGAGCTCTGCCATGCAACAGTGCTCGTCAAAGCAATTTTAATTTAGTAGTGTCAAAATTTTGCCCAAACAAAAAGTTAACCTCGCCCCCGTAACGATGGGGCCAGAGCAAAGAATGCAAAACCAAGTCTAGCTCCATCCGAACCTCTGAGTGTAATTTGAAATTTGTATTCCAAGCAGGCCAACCAATTTTTTAATCATGAGCCATATACCCCCTAACTGCTTGTAGAGTAATAGGATCTAAGGGGAGCGAGTAAAGGAGGATGGATAGCCGCTTTTGTCTGCATTTACAAAAAGTGGTAGCAAAAATACCTATCCGTATTAAAAATACGTGTGCGAAATACGAAATTTGGCCAACGTAACCTGTTTTTCATTGTTGATGTCGTTGAAGGTCACCTGGAGCACGGATTACTTCCAGATGCTTTTTGAATTTGAAATATGGCGTGTGCGGAGACTGAGTTTCTTACAGTGGTTTCTTATATTGAATCTCCATAGCGCCGCAGTCTTAAATCTTCTATTTACCAACCCCGTAGCTCGATTTTATCGCAAAACCATATCTGATATGCAGGGTGATCGTAGTCCTACCATCATAATAAAATTTGAAAAAACTTAGTTAACAAGGACCAAATACTGGAAAATGATAGAAGAACTACAGTAGTTTATTTCATTGGTTCACTGAGAGTGCCAGCAGGCAGCGTTGTAATCGCTTGAATCAAAATGTTTACACATGAAAACACTCAAGATGACCACTGGTTATCATGCTGGGTTCCCACAGAACATGGGAAATCTGGTAAAGTCAGGGGATTTCCTAACTTGAAATTATAATTTCAGTCCAGATCGTTTATCGATTATGGCATTAAAATTCAAATTAAAAAGTGCATTAATACTTGATATTCTATGAATTCCTTTATTATTCAAATTCAATGACTGTCATCTTAGCCAGTGATCATATTGATTAAAAACATTATTTATATAAAAGGGCAGTTACTTTTTGTTTTATTGGTCGATGGGAAATCTTAAGATCAGGGGAAAATCAGATTTATCAAGAAAGCCTGGGAAAGTAAGGCGATTTTGTTACTAAAGCTGTGGGAACCCTATCATGTTACCAGATCACCAATCTGTTTTCAGCGCAATCTCAATACATGAAATAAAAACTATACCTATAATGTGCCATTTTCTAATATTTGTTCCTTAGCTCTAACAGTTCTTTTTAAATTAATTTTGCAATGATGGTAGGACTTTATGATTACCCTGTGCTGGACCTTTGCTAGCTTGGCCTACTCTTTGTTGACCATCTTGTCGGTGTGGTCAACTAACTCTCGATGGCACTGAAATTCGCACCCTTTCAACTGGCCTGCGTGGCCACGTTGAGCACGCAATGCCAGTCAGAGAGCATATTAAAGTTCTTGGAAACCATTCCAAAATAACCCCCGTAGTTTTAGCGCTCATAAACACAACACGAAACAAGTTTCAATAACTCGAAATTCATTAATTCCAAACAGCTGCGTGCCATGCGGTATGGCATTTCGGAGAAAAGTTTTCTCAGTTCAAATCCAATGGCATTCAGCATGTTAGCTCTACCATGGCATGTTGGTTGTAGCCTGCCCTTTGAAAGATGCTTGACAGAATTGCATGCTACAACTTGGGCTCTTAGTGCCTCTAAGGGCTAGCCATACAGGTATTAAAGCAGAGTTAAATTCTTCATGTTATCGTCACGTTAAATTTTCTTTTATACTACTTTTTTAAAATAAAATAAATAAAAACGACCTTACCAGGTACATGTATACAGCAGTACGTACTTCAGAACATGATTGACAGAAATCTCATCTATTTTTGCTGCTAATTTTTCAACTCACGATTTACTTCCCTCCGATTTGCATTACACTTTCCAGGTGTCGTTCTTTTTCTGTCGTATCCACGGCAACGGCGACGTATCCATGGCAACTGCGCGTTCGATTTAACGCTTTCCTGGAAATTGTAATTGATATCGGAAAGTTGTAAATCGCGAATAAAAACTTGCATGCAAATATACATGAGATAATATTTCTGACAGTTTGTTACTCTGTGCTCTTCAAGTTAATATTTTATTGATTTTAGTGTTCAAAAATCGCAGTATAAAAGAAAATTTCATGCTGAAGAATCTAACTACATGTATTCACCTGTCCTTCTCAGGCTTAAACATGGACATCCAACTTTTGGATTGCCTTGGTTTTCATTTCGAATTTGAAAACAAGCGTGGAAAAACGTCCCCAAAAGGTGGTTTAAAATGTGTTCAGGACAGACGATACAAATGGAAAGTCAACGCTATTATGTCTGTCTGTCTGTGTTCGTTTGTTGTCACACGCATGAAAAGCATCCTTTCCCAGAAGCCCGCGGGGGGCGGCAATTCTTCGATATTGGAACCGCATGGGGGCGCTTTCAATTCTGTAACCCACCTAGCAGAATTGTCGTGTTTTTGCAGAAAAAATTCGAAGCCATAAAGCCGTCAGCCCCATTGTAATCGCGGCAAAAGGGTTAGACCCCTGAAGATGAAATTTCCGTCAGAAAATCTGTCGCCATCAAATCAAAAGCAGCCAGATTTCCGTGGGTGGAGAAAGGAAGAGGTTTCTTACCCTTCCCTAATCCTCTTACGTTGAGCCGCCATATTGGGAGGGGAAAAAGGCCAAATCGTGACATTCCAACTTCCTCGACTCTCCATATTTATGGTCAGATGTCAACGACAATTGCTGTTACGGGAGCTACTTGTTGCTCGTTTGGAAATGAGACACGAAAGCCATTTTGGTACCGTGCCGTCAATGACCTTTTCTCACCTCGTGCAAAGGTAACCAGACCACCCAGACTTGGTCATACCTGTGCCTAATTTTGGGACGGGCTACTTCGTATTGAACTAAGTTAATACATCTCAACTGCATGTAATCGGGATTACTGTAAGCCGACTTACTCTCGGCTGCATGGACTTTTTTTTCGTTAAAATGCTATTCTGAAAAAAAAACATTCCCGGAAATGCACCTTGCATCAACTTTGGAAAGTACATCTCCTGTGTCCGAGTTAATGTCGCGCCATGGGGTTATCACGAGTCATGCCATTGTGATTTATCACAAAATGATTTATAGTAAAACGTGCGGTAATGTAATTGGTGCTACTGGAGACATGTTCCAGTCTGGTACGAATGTGACAGAACGAGATCAATTCCACGTTATTGGATGTTAGTGGTGCATGTACCTTACAGTGTACATTAGTCAAATATTCACATGTTAGTTTTAGCGTGCCAAGCTGGTCAGTTTGACAGCCCGTGTCCACAGGGCTTCCCTGACCTGGAATACCTGGAATTGGCAGGGAAATTGGAAAGACCTGGAATAGTCAGGGAAAAGTGATATTCTTTGAAAACGACAAGGAAATTAAACATTAACATTACAGTATATCTGTATCTAAGTCATTAGAAGCAAAGAAAATCAAGCATTTCTGTGGAAGAAATCAGCAATGAAATTGTGCCAGTAAAAACAACCAAAAAAACATGGAAACTTAATTGTTTTAAAAACTGGAAGTTAAGGCCTTGCAGTCAAGGAAGTTGAAAGGTTCATTTCTCGGGCAACCCTGGTTCAATTTTCCTATTTTTCGAAACAAGATGGCGGCCAGTATATGCTACACTGTATGTGTATACCGGTATATGCGTTTTCTACACATCCACACTGGTTCCGAAAAACAAACAAAGTAGTAACAGTTTTGACTTGGCTGTATATCGTCCACATGCATGTGCCAAATTCTAATAGCATTCTAACACCAAAACTCCAATTTGCGTGTATTTTATGAACATAGACTCTCTATATTAACTGTGCATGTAGTATATGGTATTCCGAGTAATTATTGACTATTTTTAAGTTTCTCACTTAAAAGACGGATTTGAGAAGGATTTTTTCTTAAAAATTCTGATACAACTGTACATTCTTAATCATACCGACAATAATGACTGTATTCCTAAAATTGGAAAAGGAACAAGCAGGGATACATGTACTTACCACTTCCACCTATGCTACAGGACCTACTATTCAAAATATTCGAATGTCAATGTTGCTATGTCCAGGGCATCCAAACAGCTAAGGTTGACTACCGTAATGGTTGCTTTAATCAATTTATTGTGTTTTTAACACGAGCATTTCTCGAGGTTTTACAAGCATATTTTTGGTCTTGTCATCGCCATTTGCGACGCTGTTTTTATTTGAATGCGACTCGTCCCATTGCAATTTTTCTGTCATTTCTGCGTTAAACCCCTGCGCTGCCGTTCCGCTTGCCCCCTGGGCTCTACGTCGACATCCATTTCGCAAATGGGATTTTCACGATAATGAAGACGAAAATGAAAGGCTGGTAGCAGCCGGAGAATGAATGCCAAAACTTGTTCATTTTCACTCCTTTCGGCCATTCATTGGGCGCAGATAATGCAGGAATCGTCGGCGAGGGAAGCGCGCATGCGCAGAGACCCCTTGTCTTTCATCCCGTCGATCGTAACGCTAATGAAACGCCGTTGTTGCCGACTTTCCAATTTAAGTCGAGTGAGAACGGCGTCGACCTTCGACCTCTGTGCACGCGCCTTCCGAGCCATTGCTGGTCGCCATTGCAATAGCCAAGAATTCGAGCCAGTGATTACAAAGGGGAAGGTGGGGGACACGGATGAATCCTATCTCTCCAAGATGCAATCTCGCCTCATCTGATGCACCAACCTCACCAATCTCGCCATAATGGCCTATACATCTAGGCGTTTTACTTCGCTGTCATTTTTCGATTTCCCGCAATTTCACGTCAACGTTTGGACGAAATCTGAAGTCTTGAAAGTGTTTGGTGGGATGTTGGGCGCCAATGGCGCTGCGAGGACACCTGGTGGCGGCGAAGCGACTTCCGGAATGGCGACGTGAAGAGCATTTAGACTCATGCTTCCCAAACCCGGGTGAATTATCCAACACACACTAAAATTTTCCATGACAGCCCATTCGGTTCTACTGTATACTGTTAGTCTTATTTCTTGCATGCCATTAGACCATTGAATTGTCTTCTGAAGTACAGTCTTAAGCTTTTAAGAAATTCCATGTAACATGATGATGGTGTCCACCATAATGCGGTGCATGGGAACTGCCGAATAAATTCGGTTGATGGATTACACGTATTTAACACTTACTGCTGGTAGGGTACTGCGTTGAATTGAATAGTGTAGAAATAAAAGTACCCTGAAGAAAGTAGTAAGTCAGTGTAGGTGTACTGACATTCTTTCTAAAACAGTCTAATTGATCAGCTTGAATATATTACGTCATAATGAAGATTTTTTCTAAAATGGTTAAGGGACCTTCTCATAAACTTATTTTAGGTAATGAATTAGGAAAGTTGGGGAAGCTGGGATATCAACGATATTGCGTGAGGTTTCCATGACAAGCATGTTCAATGTAGGAGGATGCTCTATAGACAGAATGTGCCCTGCTCCAAATGTGCACCAAATAAGTACATTTAAACCCTACTTGTCTAGGGGACGAGAATGGCACCTGTCCAAGCTGTCGCAATTTATCCTTTTTATTTTTGTTCTTTTTTTGTTATGTACAATGAGTTGTGCTGAAACTTAATGGTAAGTGTATATTGACCACCGCCACGTGGTGCCCCTTGTGGGATAACCAATAGAATTGAAAAGAATCCTAACCTGATAACCTAGCTCATTCTGACCTGAAAATGTGATTTTTTTTATTTGCCCAAACTGCAGGCAATCACTGCCAGCTTACGAACCATTAGGCAAAGCCCACTTTCTCATTGCATCTAATACTGGCTATGCTGGAACAGAGCATTTGCAGGGAAAGTACAGATATGAACATTATATAGATAAAACTATCATATAACTGTCAGGAAAAAATTCAGCAGGATAAACACGTTTTTGTGAAGATGTTTCTGAAACTTTTTTTCGAGGAGTGCATTCTTGACGTTGAGTTCCGACGAGCCATGCAAACATTTTTCCCGATAGTCAATGTTTTCTATGATACTGTACTGACAATTTTGCCTATACAATCGACTCGCAACTTTACCGCATTTTGAGGAACACGACCAAAAGTGGCCATATCTTTTTGAAGGGTTCCTTTTTTTTGGGAGAACGTGATCTTCACAAAGAAACTGATGTGCATTTCGTTTAGCTGAAGAATTGATCAGTTGATCAATTCACCTTAATCTGCCGTTAAATCTCTGTGATGATACTCGAGCACACTGATATCCCAAACGCAACCGTGGCAGGGCAGTTACTGTACATAGAAAATAATCTTTTTAAAAGCCACGTAGAACCACTTTGCTTTGCTCTCAGGCCTGTCGATAGCCATTCAATGATCATGAGGGCTTATACTGTATACGATCTAGTGAGAACTGAAAGTCGACTTGACAATTATTAAACGAGCACATCATTCTTCATTTAACCATCAGTTAAATATTGTTCAGAATAGCGATTCATTTAAATTATTTTTTAGTGTAAATTGTCTCACTCAGTCCAGTTTATACGCCGTACTTCAATTGAATTTGGTAACTCGTTAACTCGTTTTGCTGGAATCCGAACTCAAATAGCGAATGAGTAAACATCAACAAATTGCAGCCAGCCATATGTATTTGGTACCTTATCGATAATTGAAAATGGATTAAAAACATATTGAGAATTGTTTAATACTTGCAACTAAAATCATTTCATTGCAAATTCAATAACATTTATCATAGTTTGGAAAACACGTGACTTAATTAATTGTTGTGAGAGTACAGCTGAATTCAGAAGTTTGGGATGTCTATATGCATTATGCCCTGCTCTGCCATAGAAACTATGAGAAAGCAGGCTCCTAAACTGGCAGCGATTACATGGTGAATGGGGTTTAATAAATGTTTTAAGGTTAGTTTAGGTTAGGTTACGTCATGTTATGCACACAAAAAAACTCAGGGTAAAACATAATAAAAATAAAAAACGTGCAGCGAGGACGGGTGTCATTCTTGTTCTATTAGCCAAGGTAGTATTGACAATATTTTATGCACTTTTGGAGTAGGACATAATATAGTAAGCTTATATCCGCCGTTTTTTATTCCTTTAGAAGTTCATAGAAAAGGGTTCCTTTAAATTCTATGACCCTATGGTTTTAAAAATCAAATGCATGCACTGTCTATGGGCGGTGGGTCAAGTCCCAATTACAACGTTTTCTAACTGTATCTTTCAATTTTTTTTCGCAATATTTATTGAATCGTGAAGGGAGCGAACAAAAAAGCGAGATCCACTTGCACAGGTGGAAATGGCCCTGAAATGAAACAAGGGTGGCTCAGAGAACTAAATCCCAAATTATGAAGGGGGTTAAAACAGAGTTCATAAAGCGTGTCGTAATTAAACTCCTTATTAAATGCGTACTTTCGAGATATTTCCCACGATTTCGCGTATAATTCAGACAATAATTCCGTATGCCAGACAAGTTGCCAGTGGATTGACATTCATGCTTTTGGAAGTTCCTATAGTTCACGCTATAGACAACGGCCAGTCATTCATAATACGTAGTTTTGTGCATTCGTTGTATACACGCAGCTTATTATTTTGTTTTTATTATCACATTATAATGTCATAACTTCCGTGGTCTTGTGCGAACTATGAGAAATTTGTCAATCGTTTCGCTGTTTGAGCGCTGTTTTCAGCGTTGCGTATCGAGATACTCAGTTCAGACACCCTGTAAAAGCGTGTTTTCAACAATAAGTTAAAAACATGGTACAATTTGACACAATTGGGACAGTCACGTCGTTTGTCTTCAGCGACTGATTCATCAGGGAGTATTTGCTTTGTAGCAAAACAGGTAGCACAGACTGCACAGTGAGATGGAAGTACGTCCAATTTTTTGGTTCAAAGGACGTTTGACAAAAAAGTCATAATGGGCAATCCCATGGGCGTCAATTGGACGTCCCAAATTCTAAAAATTGGACGTCCCAAATTCTAAAAATTGGACGTCCCAAATTCTAACAATTGGACGTCCCAAATTCTAACAATTGGACGTCCCAAATTCTAACAATTGGACGTCCCAAATTCTAAAAATTGGACGTCCCAAATTCTAACAATTGGACGTCCCAAATTCTAAAAATTGGACGTCCCAAATTCTAAAAATTGGACGTCCCAAATTCTAAAAATTGGACGTCCCAAATTCTAATGACGGTTATGGAGACGTTTATGGTGCACGTGACGGTTATGGTGACGTTGACGGTGCGAATACAGTGACGGTTATGGTGACGTTGACGGTGCGATTACAGTGGCGGTTATGAGGGCGGTGAGGGTGCGGTTACCATGACGATAAGGTGTGGCTATCGTGACGGTAACGTTATGGTTATGGTGACGGTTACTGTACAGTTTACTGTGACGGTTATGGTTAAGGTTACAACACGGTTACCATGATTTTATTGCGATTTCAATTAATGACTTCAATGGGACTTCAAAGACTTCGGTGGACTTCAACCAACATGTACACCTGACTTCACAAGTTGACACCCCCTTGCTTTGTAGCCTTTCAAAGATCTGTATAATTTTCTGTAAAATTCGTTTATAGTTTTTCAATTTAAAAACAAGTATAACCACTTGAATGGTTTAATAAAGGGAAATGCAAGTCATGGGCCGTCAGAAGGTTTTAACGTCGGCTATGCACATAAAAGATTTAAATTGAAATTCCTTGTAATTCAGACATCCTCGGGTAAAGAGGTTGCATGCACTCTCGAGGTGCCATTTTTGCAGCATGCACCACTTTTGACCCCCTTGAACTGCAAAATCGTGTTGGAGGGGGGACCTCTCATCGTCCATGGTTAAAAATATCTTTATTTATATTCTCTGGAAATATGAATAAATATGCCGTCGACCATAATTGGCCGAAGGTTAATTGAAGCCATAAAAAACAGGCGGAATCGAAATGGACGCCTGTACACTAAGTTTCTGGTAATTTCTCGAGTTTTATGAAATTTATGAAAAGTCATAAATCGTACTTTATAAAATTTGCTAGCCGTATTTGAAAGCAAGACAGGGTTCCCTGAGACCTGGGAACCTGGAAAACCTGGAAACGTCAAGGAAAATTGATTTACTTTTAAAAAGTCAGAGAAATTAAACAAATCAATGACAGGTTATACATAGCTAGATATTGATTAGCACAGAAACAAGAGGTGACAAGAATTCTGTAAAACAAATTAAGATAACTAATAAAAAATATGCTGTTTCCTGGTTTGTGTTCTATCTCCTAGTTTTAAACGAGCAATAATTATGGAATTATTTACATTGACCTGTTTTTTTGCATTTGCAATGGTAGGGTGGTCAGGGAAATTTATTGTAAAACCTGGAAAGGTCAGGGATAATTGATTTACTGTTGAAAGGTCAGGGAAATTCAACAAATCAATAACAGGTTTTGCGTAGCTATTGGTTAGCACCGAAATAGGAAATGAGCAATTCTGCAAAACAAATTTAGAAAACTAATCCAAGTGTGCTGTTTCCTTGTGAAACTTTGTGTTCTATCTCCTGTTTTAATACGAGCAATAAATGTGGAATTCCTCAGGGAAATTTGTTTTTTAAATCTGGAAAGTCAGGGAAGATGAAAATGTCATCTCTGGGGAAAACCCTGCAAGCTCAAGTAAATAAATCGTACTATTGCCGCACTGTGGCACATTGATAATTGATTGGGAAGAACAGCTATGTTAATGTTTAACCAGATAGGAAACAACAATATGGATAAACTTTTTTTCTATTTTCGATATTCGTCCTTTCCACGATGTTCATAATTTGCCTTCCATGCGGGAGATAAACATACACTCGTCACGTTCTCACTCAACCACAACTGTTTCCTGTCCCGTATTAAAACCTCGTTAATTTTTTTAGCTATAGCAAGGACTTATTTTAATTCGATGGTACTCTCATAAGCTGCAATCTAAATTAACTGGCGTGCAATATACTTAAAAACTTGTTGGCTGAAATTCGCATGGGTTATGCGTTTTTCTTTCATTTTTTATTATTATTTGTATGATATGCATATTTCTTTGTGAAGGATTGAGATTGTTTTCCTGGAAGGCAAAAAACATTATGCCATGTTGACCAGGTAATTTCTACCATATTGAAATTTAAGACATTGGCAGCTGCTTTACACTGTTTGGAAATACAACATATATATTCGTCGAAACACGACGCTCGAATTTGTAAATTTTAGGTTGATTTTTTCTCGTTAATCGAAATATAACATTTTGACATGCATTTGACAGCTCGCATTTTTGCGCATTGTATGAATTAAAAAATTTCAAATTATTAGTCTTTTCAACAATGCTTGAACCTACCGGTATATGGGATTTGTTTCTTTTGGATTCTTCATGCAAGGATTTTTACGTTCAGTGAAAGAAAACACAATTGAAAATTGTATTCGATTTTCTCTATACAATTGCTCAGACATCTCAGATATTGTAAATTTCGTTTTAAATTTAAATTTTTACAAATTGCACGTAATATTTTTTTTGGGTAAGCTTTCATCCTGCTATGGCAAATCGAGTTTTGCCAGTTTGGAAATTTTTATCAATTAGGTTAATGATGAGAACTAAATTACCTGTTCAATCTTTTTAACCTCTTTAACTGCCCAATTATGTGTTTTCACTCCCCTTAATTGCGAAAAATTTTAAATAACAATTCCTACAACTTTTATTGCTATTGCAATTTAGAAATTTCCATATAAAAATACAGGTGAATGAAACATTCCAATACCTGTAGACCTACTAATAATTACATGAATATTCATAACTAGTTTTTTAAATATTTAATTTAGTTCTTTTTAATTCAACTCGTCTTTGCATATTTTCTTATGTGGTCAGGCTTGCCAAAAATTCTAAGTATTTGAGCCTGCACAACCTTACTGATCTTCGTGACTCGATGCATTGTTGTTCTGAATTATTTTAATAGCAAACAAGCCTTAATCATTGTCATATCCTATTCTGTTTCTGAATCTGCGTTATTAATTACTTAACCCGTAGCTCCACGAATTGTTTCTTGCGAGCTAAGTGTCAGACTTTTATTATAGTGGAATTTCCTGAAATTTAATATTTTATTGTACATTAATCTTTCAGGTAGCAAGGTTATTGGGGCAAGTTGGATGCTTTTATGATGGCATGCTTAAGAGCTTACTATAATTAAGGTTAATTTGTATTGTATGGATATAACAATGGCGTAAATAGCAGAGTAAGACTTGAAAAAAACGACAATGGGACACTGATAGACCTAATAATTTATAGGAAGTGATCAACAATGACGCACACTCTAAGGATATAATTACCATTATTTAAAAATGCGCGCAAGCAGTAAAGCAAAGGCTACGCCTGTGATGGAATGTCTGAATACTATAAAAAAATATCTGAAAAAAAGGTGTACTGTTTTTGTTGAAATTTTCAATTTGGCATAAGTCCCGGCTTATTATTTGTAGCTCTCTATTGAATTCAAAACTCCCCTTTTTTCCCATAATGCAACAATCCCAAAAATCTCAATGTATCACAGTGTTTCATTAAAATAATGGTATAAAACGTTGAGATAACAGGGTTCCCGCAGATCTGGAAAACCTGGAAAATCGGAAAAAAATTGATTGACTTTTAAAAATTCAGGAAAATTCGACAAATCGATCGAGATGACCAGAAATTCTGTATAACGTGTTCTATCTTCTGTTTACATACATGTATAAAGCAGCAATAAATATGCATTGGCATGTCATGTTTTTTTCTCCATTTTTAATGGACATGTTGGTCATGGAAATTTGTTTTAAAACCTGTGTAAGATCCAATATTTGTCATCCAATTTGGCAACAATTTCATCTTACTTCATTAATGGAATAAAATTCATTTCTGATATAATTTGCAGAAGACGTTTGCCCAATTTGAAGCAATTTTTTGCTGAACGATTAACATAATTTGGGGGAGGAATAACATTAGCTTAATATACTATATTGGCTAAATATATGTCCCCAAAGGTGCATTAACATGTTTTTCTCATTTATTACAAATTACGTGTATCACTTTCTGGACATTTCTGGACATATGCCAAAATTACACGTGGCTGTTTCAAAAAAAAATTCAACTTCAGTATTTGATCGTCTTAATACCCCAGCATGGCATACAATGCCAATTCGATTGTTTCAACTAAAATTTACCGTAACTGGAGCTTTTGGATTTCACATATAAAACACTGATCAAATCGTTTTTGGACGAAATATGGCAATTGGGGGCATTGGAGGTTTCATGACAATTTTTCGTAAAACAAAACTGATTTTAATGGATGTCAGCTTGGTTTGTCGGCATTTTGGTTGTCTGATTCTACGGTGGCCCTATAACGGCCAGCTAATTCAAATGTTTGTTAAGGCGGGAATTTTCCAAGTGCTACACCTGAGCAGACACGCAGGTTTTAACGCTTAGTTTATGGCCTGGGAGAAAAAAATGAGGTTTGGGGTGACAACAAACTAACGGTGAGAAAAGAGATGATGGGGAGAAAAAGGAAGCCAGAGTGGGAAATTGCGTGAAAGGGAAAAAAACACGAATCATGACAAAGTCTGGGGGCATTTGGCCCAGACAAGAAGAATTTGTGGCCTACGTGTTCCCAACGCCGTGAACTCAACCTTTGTCCATAGAATGATGTGAACTGCACTAACTACTGTGTGCGGCGACGTTGTGCCCTTGCGTGTTTCTCTTGACACTGGGATCACTGTAGCACGTGGGTGCCAGACACTTGTAAATACCAAGAAGCAGCAGCATTAGCTCACGAACATTGCTGTGTGATCGTTTTAAATTATAGACAGGAATAGTATATTGCATTTTAAAACAACTTTATAGCTTTACGTGTATTTGTAACGAGAAATGCTAATGCAGTTGTCGTTAAATGGTGTCGTCCACTCTGTTAACCAAAACAGATGCAAGATAACTGCAATACAAGAAACCAAAACATTACCTTTATGAGCTAATGCGGTACTAAAGCCTATACTGTACGTACACGACAAAAAACCGCGGATAACTTTGTTTTGATAAATTATTATGACGCATATTTTTATTTCTTACCTCGTATATGAGTCCTTCGCCATGTTGCAATTTCATAAAGGTTAAAATTCCGCCGTTTATTTAAAAAAAAAATAAAGAAGGCAACAATTGCAAAAAATCCGAAAACGCACACGTAAGAATTCGATCTCGATTATTTTTGCACTCTTAAATTTAACAAAAAAAAATAGGCGTGAGAATTACCTTTAAAAAAGCAAGAAATGAAAATATGCGTCATGGGGGTTCCAGATTTTAAAACATATTTTCCTGACCACCCTAGCCATCGAAAATTAAAAAATAAGACATGTCATTTTCTTAATTTATTTCACAGAATTACTTGTCATCTCTTGATTTTTGTGCTAACCAATGGGTGAGCTATTAGTAATTTACTACAATAATATTAAGCTCTGTATCGGTACGTACAATGGTAGGTATAGGCTTTAGTACCGTTTCAGTTCAGTAAGAAACAATAAATTCAGCAAAAGGTCAACCAATGAAAAATCTGTTATTGATTTGTTGAATTTCCCTGACTTCTTAAAAGCAAATCAATTTTCAATGACTTTTCCCCGCTGTTTCAATTTTCCTGACTATTCCAGGTTTTCCAGGTCTGGGGGAACCCTCTGGTAATTTATTAAAACAAAATTAAGCTCTGTATGCAAGTACAATACCGCTGTATTGTACGTACATACAGAGCATTCGGAAAATAAAAAAGGTCAAATGACGGTAGGAGGTACAAAACTTCTACGTTGCCTGTCATAAAAAGTCAGTGAGATAATTAATTTAAAAACTTGAGAAATCATCACATTAAAGTTCAGTAACAAATAATAAATTCAGCAAAAGGTCATGCAAGTCTGTCCGATTCCACCAACTCTCCTTCATTTATTCTTCAGTTTATTTAATCGAGTATTACAAGCATCAAAAATATCCAAATAAAAAGTTGGTTATTCCACCTTCGTTTATTACGGTATGTGATATGCAATGACCATTACTACACTGTACTACGGTGTATTAAACAGCATGTGCAATACTGTCACATTAATTACTCGTACATGGCCTTAATTTTCCATAAAAATGTTATTCGGAAGTACACCGTAAACTGAAAACCTACTTGTCAGCTACATTAATTTGTGGGCTATTTGGGAACATGGTTCTGGATTCTAGTTATAGTTACGAGCGCATTATCCCGAACAAATTAATGCGAAGTTTATCCAGGCAGTGAACTCCTAGGTGAGGTTTGCGGTGTTTTATATGCCCAATAAATAAGTGATCTTCATAGGCGATGCTCTTTCAAATTCCCCGCATAAATAAGTGGGGGCCTATATGCATTTTTCCTAATTTTCACCATGCACAACCTGCATGTGCCTCATTCCTGGCTCATCTAGGACTAATGAACTCCGGCCGTGTAATTACCGTCTTGTCCCATTTTTTTTTTGGTCTCCCCCAACCTGTTGCCAATAAATCATCCACACTTGAAGACTCCCCATAAATTACGAATTTCATGCCGTGTAAACCTGGATGCCGAAGGGCAGAGCTTGATTGGCAACGAAAGCTTAGCAGCCAAGGATGGCTTTGCAGATTACCATTTGCCCACTTTTTTGACTAACCCTAATTTAAATATGCAGCCTGGCTCCACTTGATCATTGTTGGATTGTGCATTTCTTCCTAATAGCCTGGCGTTATCTCGTCCTCGCAATTGTCTCCACGGATGACCCCGTCTAATCCTTCATGTATGTCCGCACATTTTTCTAAGGAAATCTTCGTGAATGCCTATGGAAATGCATGGCCTCCATTATAACGGTTGGGATGTGGGACGGGTCCAGCGACTGCAGCGCCGCCTGGGGAGGGTTCCAATTCCCCTTAAATTAAACCCTGCTTGTGTATGAGCTTACCTCGTTTTGGTCGATTTGACAGACCTCATTAAAAATCAGTGGCCTATGCTCGCCCACTAATTTATTTGCATCTAAGACATGCCCAAGGAGCTGTGAAATTTAACAAATAATTAATTTTAATTGCGCGATTTCAATCACTTGATTAACAGGCACAAAAACGCTAATGTCAGGCTGTAAACAGCTGCAAACACTTCATTCTTGAACACTACAATGTTGCACTTACTACAAATTGCTGATTTCAGAACGCTTGTTCGTAATTACAGGTTGCTGCATGCAACTTTAAACTGCAATCGGCGATTAATTTTGGTTTTAAGTGTGTCTGTTAAAACCTGGAAAAGTGGACGTTATGAATGGCAAAAATTGTGAGGTGAAGCCAACCTACATTACATGTACATGTATGTTGACTTGAATTTTCTCCCCAAACCAGCAGAACCTGACTAGCCCTTTGGATATTATGCTTAGCATAATTAAATGATACTAAAATATATTTCCACGCACTGTATATACAACAGAAAGAACGAACAATATCCTGAAACTGCCAATATTAACACTACCTCAAATTGTTTCATGCATGGGCTTCCAGCCTGTGACATGGGTACCAACCTCCTATATGTAAAACGAATGATCACGAGTTTAATTCCAGAAATTCTTTGTTGATATCATGGTTTGAACATGAGGGAAACATTTTTGCCTTACCTTGTAGTTATCCTCCCTCCCTCCCCCCCAAATGATGACACAATTATTGACCAAAATTTTCTTCGTAGTTTTAATAAAAATTAAATCGGAAATGATGAACTTCCCTTTAAAATGCATTATCACCAGTTTAATTCCAGAAATCATTCGCCCTAAAAGTAATAATGAAGCAAATAATGATATGAAAAAAGATATGCGAAACTTTGCAAGACTGGATCACAAATGTTTTATACTTTAAAAAGCAAGTATGACATCATCGTTTGGCCAACCCCTCCTCCATATGATGATACTCGAAAGTCCCCATATGCCAATCTGTACTATAGTTTCAGTAATGCCAATTTCCCATTTTAGTGAATGACCTCCCCTCCATCACCCTGACTTTTGTTCGTTTGTTAATTTATCGATAATCGCGTTTTTTTGGACATAACCATCAAAAAGGCAGTGAAATACGTTATTCTTAGTAATAACCCAAAACACGAAATTATAGCATGACCTGCTGTTACCCTCGTCCCCATGTGCCATTATGCGTGACCCACAGTGTGTGTGGCTATTTTTAAACCTGCCTAGGTGAACAGGGTGATGTCAAAGGCGAGGACTTTCAATGCCATGTCATGATTTACCCCCATGAAATTCTGACCCGCGTTTTTTGTCTGAAACGACTGTAGAAACTTGCTTGAAAGGGGTACATATTTAAGAGACTGGCTTAGCTGCCATAGTGAAAGTTCAACCATCAATGTGAGTCTTAAACTCGGGTCTCAACCCTCTCTTTTTTTCTTCTTTGCACCAGTGTCACCTGGGGTAGGGCAGAGGTTTAGGGCAGGTTGTGTGGGTCACCTTTTTTTTGTTGCTCTTACCCCTTTAGCGTTGCCCTTCCTCACCCTTCATGTACTTGGCCCCCAACCAACCCCTCCCTTGATAACCCCTTTCATTTTTTTCGTATTATTCAGGGATGTATTCTAGGGGTGAAAGTTTCCCTACCCTTTCCTGCCCTCATTTTTTTACCTGTGTTTTTTATTCGTTACACTCTTCCTCATACCCCTTTTCCCATAATTAATTTTTCCATCGTTCACGTCCCCACTCTCACACTGCTCTCCCTACCCCCATAGCAATACGATTTCAAGGGGGATGTGTACACCTTTTCTTTAAACAAAAAATGCAGGCTGGGGTGGGGTAGCAAAAAAGCATATGACCATTTTTAGGTGTATGGAAGGGGGTAACGACACATACTACTCAGAGACGGGGAATAAAAAAGTCTCACGTACATGTACCCATACCCCTTCCCTGTCGTTAAAAAACTTGCCTGATTTTCTAAAGAAACCAGAGTCCGAGACAGGTGAATCTGGGCTAGTGTGAAAATCCACATGGGTTTTTATTGAAATTTACAGACAGTGCGTCACACAAACATGGCATCTGGCTCACATGCACCTATTAATATCACTGGTAGTAAAAGCCCATAGACTTGTTTATGGACCTTATTTTGGGTTAAGGACCCTGGTTACGGTGCGTCACACCTGGCGTGATCACGTGAGCTTTTTTTGCTGTCATAGGTAATAGGGTTTGTAGTGTAGCGCCACCTAGCATGATTAGTATACCTACATGTATCTGCTATGATTGTAAAGCCAATTAGCCAATGGGCTTGTTTATGGACCTAACTTAGGTTTAGGTGCGTCACACCTGGCATGAGTACGTGATCTTTTTTAGCTTTCATTGGTAGCTAGACTTATAGGGCCCTAGTTGTACAACGCCACCTATCGTGATTAGCACCTATCAATATAACTGTATGGCATGCAAGCCCCATAAGCTGGTTTATGTACCGTTTTAAGTTCAATTGCGTCACATCTGCCATAATCACGTGATCTTTTCTGCTTCCAATGTTAATCAGGTGTTCAGTGTAGCGCCACCTAGCATGACACTTAAGGGGTTTGTGACTACATAATATTTATTTATGTAATTATAACCGATTTTCATTATTCCAATATTTCAACGTAACTCCTTTCTAAAACATTGCTCTTTTCCTCCAAAAATGGACGATTTTGGAGGTAATCCCTTAATGGCGGCCATTTTGGCAGACAGCACTTTTTTGGAATTAATTGGAAAAAGGGGTAATCATTCTGCTATTTATTTATGAAGAAAAAGTTCCTTTGGTTGTCGTGGTTGTCTTCAACTTTTGACCTTTTTTTCAAATTCTAATTGTGCACCTTTCATAAGGACTGCTGACGTACAAACAAATAAACAACGTGAAGAATAGGATTTCTTCGTTGATTATTTCATAATTACCTATACAGCGTTGATGGTTGACATCCTTCGAAATCCTAATTCATAATCTTCTTAATCTTCTTCCAAGCGGTTGCTAAGTAACTGTCGCGAGCAACCATCTTCTGTGGTGTCAGCATCGATGTTGTTTGACATAAATACTGGGGTGATCAGCTCTGACGTCATGACGGTCAGGAACTTTTGGTTAACCAATGCGTTTTCACGAAAACATGAACTCAATTGTCTGCTGTATTTCCTCGCTGTTCTGAAATCCTGGCTGAGTGCTAAAGTTGTTTTCTCGTCACATGGGAGAGCAGCCTTCCATGAATGCGGTAAAACCATGGCCAGTCAGTCGAATATAATAGCTGCAAATTAGTTATACCCCATTTTTCTGGGTAACGTATGCCCAACGAGCGAAGCTTGCTTCCATGTTTACACTAAATTGAGTGTGTGTAACGCAAATTTATTTCACTTCAGAAGTTCTTCAGTTGAGAAGCAGAGCGTTCATGGCATTTCATCCACCTGCAATGGCCATTCTATTAACCGTGTTATTCTATAATTAGATGTACAATTATGGGGAAAACAAAAGCACGCATTCAGATGGAAATGCAGGTTTAAACTGGGGATAATTCGGGGCTAAATATAACCAGTGCAAGGGCCATCATGCCGTAAATGAGTGGGATGCAAAGTGCGGCTATAAATATCCTTTTATGCAGTGTTCGTGTTGGAAATATGAATTCAATTTGTGCATTTGCCACATGAAACATCTATTTATGGCCGATGCACGGAATATGCGTATACACTATTCAACTCCACTACTCCAGCCTTCACTTCCGGTTTTCCACTAACTTTCCACAGATACAAGCTCCACATTTTGGAAAAACATTACATGATACATGTGGATGTCGTTGTCGATTCTAGCGATTGCAGCGCCGTCTGGTGGCCCGCTCTGTTAACCAAATAAATGTATATGGAATAAAAACTAGTTATGTTACCTTTTCTCTTCTAAATTTATTCCTCGAATTGACCTGCAGTCAAAGTATTTGTAACTGACTGGGAAACTTGGGAAAGCCAGGGAAATTTTGAAAATGTTTCAAAAAGTCAGTGGATTTCATAACATAATTATGATTTCAATACAGAAAGTACATGTATTTCATATTTCGAATATAGCATGTACTATGGTTTCTGGATGAAGTTGTCTTTGCAAAATGAAAAACACACAATATGGCAGATTGGCTTCTTCTATTTGTCTTCATTATAAAAATTTCGAAATTTGCCAAATTAAAAAAATTCCTAAGTAAAAAATCCAAATTAAAAAAGTGCATTAATACTTTGGTGCTTTGTGAGTTCCTTTATTATACAAATTCAATAATAATCGTCTTATAGTACGGCATGTTCATTTTACTTGTTAATGTTCTATGGGAAACTCTGAAGGTCAGGTGAAAATACAATTTTAAACCTGGGAAAGTTAGGGGATTTTGTTACTTTACCTTTGTAATGAAGGTTGGACTTTATAATCACCCTGTACATGTATCTGTGTGACACTTGCTGATTACTCAGCATTGTTAGCGTTGAAATACTGTTGGCCATTACAACTTTGTCTAATACTTGCAAATCTCTGGACGAATATTAAAAATGAATAGGGGCATTTTTTATGTTCATGATGAGATAATGCTGTTTTAAATGCGTTATCGTGCGAAGATGCAACGTTCCTTAGCTTATTTATTGATGTTCAGTTTCCCACGCCTGTTTTGGAACTAAGGAAGGTGTTCGTGTTGAGCATTAAATCTTCCACCATTTCCCCTGCCTGCAAGGACGTTTGGAAGTTTGCTTAAATTTCCTTTCGTGCCAACCCATGGATAATCAAAGTGGGATCCAAAGGAAGTGGTTATTTTTTCTGCAATATTTTTTTGCGTTGTATATTTTTTGGAGATGAATCATGGCGTTCCAGTCGTTGCAGCGGTCGAAATAGTCTCGTCATTTTAGCAATGGCCAGTTTTTGCCACCCCTGTATATGTTCTGAACGTGCAAAATTTGATTCGGTTCAACTTGCATGGTGGTCCATTATTAGTTTGTGGCAACTATGGGCGTATATCACGTTATGGGCGTAGATTACGCTTATTGTGCACATGTGTTTGCATCGTTGAAAATATGCAAATCTTAATAATTACAGTGATGTGGTCAATGGGAAAAAATGTGCAAAATTTGGAAAAATTACAACTCATGTGAAAAATTCATTGGAAATGAATGTCACAAGAAATTCAGCGAAAAACTGAGGAATTCCCCTCTATTCAGGTCCTTAATTTGATAAAAAAAAACGTACTAAAATTTTATTATTTTTATGAATTTTTAAAACAAATCGCCTGCAGGGTTCTTTTGAAGACTAAAATTTCTCAGAAGCTTAAAAATGCATTGTCAAAAAAAATTATTTCCATGAAAATACACGTAGAATCCATTTTTGGTCGAATTTGTTTAAGCAAAATTTCATCTACGTCGTTCTCTTGGATATTAATATTTATATACACCCATACAATGTTTTAGAAAAGCAAAATGAAATCCACCATTTGTGGTTAGGTGGGTCGCAATCCACAATTTGAGCATTGCTATTTTTGCCATTAAAAATATGAAATTTCAGATATATTGGGTGAAAAATGTGAAAAATCAGATATTTTCATGGGAAAAAATGTGAAAAATCCAGATGGGTGAACGTGAAACAATGTAAAAATATCAGATACTTGAATGTGAAAAAAATGTGAAAATATCAGATACTTGAATGTGAAAAAATGTGAAAATATCAGATACTTGGATGTGAAAAATTGTGACAATGTACCAACTGGCCACATAGCAATTTTCTAATGTGAATGAAAGGCTGAACTTGCTGAACTATAGGTCTATAGGTAACAGATAACGTGCTCTTAAATATTGAACAAATTCTTCAAACAGCTTTGCTTGGTTTCTGTAGTGTTGGTTTTTGTTTCATTGATGCCATGCAGTATAGCCCATGGGAGGTACATGTATATGCTTAAAGTTGTGCTATAGCTTAAGGTAGGGTGAGGGATAAATCGCGCACCTCTTATCGACCTTCTACCTTCTCCATGCTCACCTGCGAGGCATGGTAGTTCCGTATACCAGCTAAAAATGTTAACCCTTTCCATCTATTGTATTGCTTGAAAAGTTTTTCACTGGTCCAACTACCTGCTCCTATACCTTCAGCAGAAACCTCTTCTATAGAAAATACCTGTTAAAGCTTATAGGTTGAGGTATACATGTATAGCGTGCCTGCAAACTCCCTAAGCTGCTGCTAAGGCAAGGACACCTACTGCAGTATAAACTCAATAAAGCATGAATTGATATCGTGTTAATTTCATGTTACCATAAAATAAAAATGAAAGACACAGGAAACAGAAATTTGCATTTGGTTGCGTGCAAACGTGCAGGCTGTAATTATATTTTGTTGCTTTTTTATTTGCAAGTATTTTTATCGCGACTAAAGGTTTATTGCTAATTGCATCGACACTACACTAAGTGCAGTCATTTATAATTGCACGGCTGCTTTATTAAATAAGAAATCGCAATAATTTATATTCCGGTCTCTGGCGTGAACGATCGATATATAATCAGCTTTTTCAGCCTTAATTTCGCTAATTACGAATCGATGGGCTATGAGCTTCATTGAGCATTTCATTAGCAATTTCGAGCCTATGATTAAGCTTTAATCATCTTAATAATAGTAATTATGATTTTACACGTGGTAAGCATGTTATTCGTTGTCCGCTTGCAGGTGCATGTGAGCTATGGATCTGCATTGAGAATTAATACGTGGGCGGCAAAGCCATCTAGAAATATACACATGCAACGTATTATTTCGTTCGTGATTTATTGTACTAATTATATATTGCGACCAGCTAATTGAATGAAGGTAAAGCGGAGAATCGTGAATATGACTGCAAGTATAGTTCGCTGAATATTCGAAAAAATTAACGTCGAAGTATACGTTCTCCTTAAATGCTAACATTTAACACTAAAAAATATCTTTCTGAGAAGTATCCTGCATAAATTACTTGAATTTCAGGTCGGGTTCATATTTTAACCTGTAGATGTATATTTAAAAAATGAGTTTGATTCTATTTTAAATATTACCTCATTAGAGTACCTTAGTTCTGAACATTCACATACGAACGTTTATGCAATGAGTTATTATTTTAAATGATTACTCATTATCAGAAAGTAATTGGCAGTTATCTCGTACTACAATACACATACATCGTCCCCTTTCTCAATTAATTGAACTTCAGTTCTTATCGTTCACCATATATAACTGCCTATTGAATGTAATGTAATGGTTTCATAAACTACAGTATGCAATGGATTGCATTTCAATTAACTGTACTGTATACATGCACGCTATCCCAATAGCAGCAATCTGCTATTGATAGGACTATACGTCATAAACTTTGAAAGGAATTAATACCCAAAGGAAAACATGTGCTTAATTTCTTTAAATATGGAAGAATATTAAGCTGAACTACATTATAGTACCAGCTGCTTTCCTGCTCCAGCATAGCAACTACGGGAAAGTGGGCTTTGCCTAACGGCTCTCGTGCTGGCAGTGATTGCCTGCCTTAATAAAGAAATTGCATTTTTAGGTTAGTTTTGGTTTGGTTGAGTTATGATAAACACAAAAACATAACAAGGATAATATGCGACAGCTATAGGACGGACAGTTGTCATTCTTATCTACTAGACAAGTCGGGTTGAAATTTACATATTTTCTGCACTTTTGCAGCAGGTACTTTTCTGTACTATAAATCGAAATATAATACAAGTGTACCAGCAATACAGTTTATTTTGAAGTCCTTCATATAAATTAATATGCCATTTTCCAAAATTCCATTAGCAAACAGTTGCACAAAATTCACCATAGATGGCGCTGAATTTTTCGAGAAATAGGTCGTATTTTGGTCGAATTCCCAACTGCATAGGTTATTCTGCTTTAAGATTAGTCTGTTTTAATGCTTTCGTCGCTGAAGTGATCGTTTCTCGTCGCCTTTCAGATGTGTACGTTATGCGTCGAGGTTTCAAATAGCGTCGCACTTGACCCATGCAATGTCATGAATATACGATGCGTGCGTCGCGCTCGCACGTATGAGTTATGAAATTACGAACGATTACACACTGTGCTTTTAATTACGAAAATCTCGCGGCCACATAATTAAAAGAAAGTGATGGGAAAAAATTAGACGCAACTTCTCTCATAAGCACAAATTTATATCAAGTAGGGAAAGGCATTATTGCTTACGCTGCATGAGAGAACAATAAAATCCGCGTAATTTAATTAAAATTAGGAAAATGAAAAGCCATTCAACGAGAATAGGATTAGGTGGCATGGTAACCAAAGAGGGCTCATTGGATGGAATAGAAGCAAACGACAATCTGTTGCCAGTGCACAAAATGAAACTCCGTGCGTTTTGCACCCCTTGGTGCCATGAGGAAAAGAACAGATGCCGGAGGAAAAGACATGAAACATTTACATGTATGGTGTACATGTAGTTGCAAAGAGGAATCGGAAATGATGACAGCGACGTAATGCGCAGCAGGGACCCCACCCCAGAAGTGCGTGGGGAGGACACTATATGGGACTAATGGAATTAAAAAACTGGATTCTTAGCTGTCTCGCAATTTCACGAAAAAGTTCCCATTTTCAACATAATGCTACATTTTCAGACGACAAACTTTATATTTCAACTCTGATTGTCTATAGATATACACGTAGTTAACAAGAATGACACCTTTTCTATAACTGTCGCAATTTGTACTTTTTGTCTTTCGTTTTTGTTTTTTCTTTTCATTTTACAACCGTTGTATTAACTTAATGTGTTTCATCTCCCAGTTTTTTAACATTGCGAAATCGTTTTTAACCGACATACCGGCGTCTTAAAGGCTGAAATTTGGTACGCATCTTCTATTCACCTGATATGTAGTGTCATTTAAAATTTACATAGCAAAGTTAACAACTTTAAACTTTTAAAAATGCATGGTGGCACATAATGCATTACACGTGTATTTTAACAACTGCTCTAATAGCAGGCAATCACTGCCAGCCTACATGTACGTGTATCAGGAGAAGCCCACTTTCTCATTGTGTTTATGCTGGGGCAGGGCGGCAGCAAAGGTATTTTCAGGTTTCACACAGAACATGGAAAACCTTCGAAACCTGGGGAGGTCAGGGGATTATGTAACTGACTGAAAAACCTGTGAATGTTAGGGCAATTGTGAGAGGTTGTCAACATGCCAGTGGATTGCTTCACTTTTAATTATAATTTAAATCCAGAAGTTATTTCATGTATCGATTATGGTGTGTACTGTGGTTTTTAGGTAAAGTTGCCCTTTGCATCACTACGACAATGTCGAAATTTGCAAAATTCAAATAAATTCCGAACATCTGTGTACTGCTAATTGAAAATCCAAATTTAAAAAAGTGCATTGCTAAATACATGTACTGTACTTTGACGTTGTGTGAATTCCTTTATTGTACAAATTCAATAATTATCGTGCTAATCAGCTACACCCACATCGATGATAAACTTTATATTCTAGAGCATGTTTTTTTTTACTTTATATTGGTGGCTGGGGAAGTAAGGGGATTTTATTTTTACTTCAGAAGTATAGCTAATAATAAAAATGAATGAATAAAACGAAACAAATAAAATCGAATTCCCAAACCGGGCGTAAAGTCAAAATTTCGCTTTCGTTGCCATAGCAACAACCATCGCTAATTACGTCTGATTTAATGTGAGAATTAACGAGTGGTTTTCGGGAAATTTAAAAAAAAAAATCTTAATCGAAGGTAATTTTTGTTTGACGATGGAACAACAGAAAAATGTGCCAAATCTACACACTATTTCCTAAGGGATCCATTTCAAAATTTTCAAGTTTTTTCTTGTGGTAAGCACTAAATCGATTAATTACTTTGTGTTTTTGAATCTCTCTGCACATTAAGATTAATGCTGTTTCTGTCTTTAATTGGGCAGTTAACATGGCCTCTATCTGCAATATACACTATATGCACATTCCATATCGTTACACTTGATTCATGTGCTGTTTCCAGGGAATACCAAATCCAGTCGTTATTTCGTGCACCAACTTTTGTAGTCTGTGATTTTTTTTTCACCATCCTTAATACATGTTCATTATTGTGTCATCGAGCAAGTGGATGATAGTTTGCAGAGTCAGTGGTGCGAGAATCCGATAACTACGTGCTCGTATAATGGCCCTGTGCAAAAGCAAATGATAGTGTAATTGCCCAGCAATAAGCATACATGTAATGACCACACCACAGCTACATGTAAAACGGCTTTTGAGGAGACTGAATGAACAAACTTGACAAACTTGATCAGTTCAGAACGTCTGCGAGTATGCAGAACGAATTGGACAAAAAAGTTCAATAATGTGTGATCCTTCCACACCTTTCATAATAAATATTTTAATTGCTTTCCAATTTTAAATTTATGACTTGGAAATTGTTTATCCTTTTGGTACAAATATTTCGAAACCTACTATTAGTGGCGGCCATCAATGCCAGGTCATGTTTTGGATGAGGCGTGTGAATTTATTTTTTGTATCGTGTTTTACAATCGCTCTTACGATAGTACGCCTTAATTAAAGTACGTTTGAGTTTTTTGCCTTCCTCTCATTTAATGAGTGGCATGATTCTGGTTTAATTCTCCAGCGTGGTCCGGTGGCGCCTGGTGTAAAGCTGGTTTTATATTAAAGGGGATTAATTGGTTAGTGATCCGTAACTATGAAAGGTTATCAGTTCAGCTTCTGTAAGCACGCACATTTTTATGAATGAATGGGAAGGAAGTGAACGATGAGATTTCAATGTTTTGTTGCTCCAAGCTATGTGCTGGTTGGCAACAGGTGGAACCAACAAAAAACCTAAAATAAGACAATAAAAAGCGAAACATTACTAGTATGGGGGATTATTCCAGACGCATTATTATTGATCAATGGCTAGGTTTCAGACGGCTTGTCATCAATGATTGATACGCCATTGCCAAATTTTAAGTTATATTTTTAGAAGAAATTAATATAAATTTCGTGATAATGCTCTTGAAATTTTAATAAATGCATAAAATAAATAACATTTGTAAAGTAATTATTAAGACTTTGCGTATAAGTTTTGAGTCTTTCATCATCATTTAAAGTTTCATTTATTTCTGCCAACAAGTTCTAGATCATGAGGCTACGCCATCTTTATAATTTTAGGTGATATTTTCAGAAAAAATTAATTTGCATATCAAAAACAAGAATAAATGCATAAAATAAATAACTTTTGTAAAGAAATTGTTAAGGCTGTAAGTATAAGTTTTGACAGTCTTTCATAATCATTTAAATTTTAGTTTAATTCTGGTATCGTCTCAGATCTTGAGGCTATTCAGACCATAACTCCAAATTTTCACACGCCTAATATAAAGTTGGAGACACAAATTTAGGCTGGGCTTCACCTTACAACAATGTTACCATTTTTCTGATAATAATTCCTGAGTTATTTTTCGGTGCGTCATAGTCATGTATTTGTTTTAGATGTTTTAAATGCACTTACAAATTCCAATTCTATAAACGACTGAAATCAAAATACGAATCTTGATTGTTATTGTTCACTATCCTACGCAATCTACACGTTTTGCACAGGCAACAGCAGACCTACAGTATACACCTATAACTTTGTTCTATTTTTTTCATATGAGATGTATTGCAATTGTTACACATGGTCTCGATTATCATTCACGATCGTTGATCGCGGAAAAAATCAGGTATGACCTTAAAAAAGAGCACCATACATCCTGCAAAATATAGCTGTTGTAGAATTTGACTTTCTTTTAATATTTTCTGTATGAAAAAAAGGGTGGCATTGACTGCTCGGCTACACCTATTGGCACAAAAGGCTCCTCGCATGCTCATCTTGCAAGGAGAATTTAAAAAGCTGTCAGAAAAAAAGCATTCGTGATGCTGAATTTCATTGATAAGAGAAGGTGGATCGTATATAACTATAGTGGCCAAAAAAAAACGTATTGAATGAATACCAAGGTGATGGCTGATGAGGGTTATTGGTGAACTTGGGTTGGGGGCATTGTTTCCACCTGCAATCAACGATTTCCTGCGCTTTTGCTACGATTTTGCTAAGCCCATGCAGTAGCTTGTGTCCAACTAGTTAATCAAGTGTCAACAAACCTCTTGGTTTGCCCATGATATAAGGTTGGCGTTATTTTGGTTTTGCTTCAATGGATGTACGTGTGTCCTTACGTGCACCTTCTTTAACCCTCAGGTGGATGATGGAGCCCCAGGCAATATGGGAACATAATAACGTTGCATGTCGAATGCAGTCCACTTAGCAGTTTTTCTAGCTCCAAATTGACCAGAGGCTTTCGTGAAATTGCTAGATTTGAAAGCAGTAAAAAAGCGGAGAATAATGGAGGCGGAGTCCCGGCTAAGTGTTGACATCCGTTCGAGATGACCTTTGGTGAACTTTTTGCAGGCCTCGTATTATTTCAGGAACAATCATCTTTTACAGACCAATTGCTGCACCATTTCTGACAAATTCACTTTTTTGCGCGCCATTTCATGAAGATTCGAGTTTTATTCTGGCTTTGATTGCAGCGGTCATTATTACTTTTTTAGGAATATTATTGCCTTATTTCCAAGTCGAAAAGCTTGGCTAGGTTTCCTATGGATAATGAGGGGCCTTAGATCAAGATTATTACTGATGATAACGAGAGTCTGGCGCACTCTTACTACATATTTGCAGGAAGCTGGATGGCCAATGCTCCTTAAAATTGCAAATAAGTTGTATATCATCGAGTTAATGAAAACATACGAGCGTAATTTGTCCGGGTCCATGAACTGAATGTTTGTAAATAGGAACATCGTGTCCATAGTCTTTTAATTACATAATTTATAACATAATTGATCCTATACCTGTAAAAATCGTTTTATTCCTATACGGGGTTCCCACTTCCTGGGAAGTCGGAGAATGTCAGGGAAATGAAGTTTCAGGGAATGTCAGGGAATTCGTGAAAATTGCTGAAAATATCAGGGTATGTCAAGGAAATGAAAAGTCTCAGGGAATTCGTGAAATTTGCTGAAAATGTAAGGTAATGCCAGGGAAATGTAGATAGTTTGCGTATCAAATATCGGGGAAATAATTGAATAGTTATCAGGCAATGTCAGGGAAATCGACTTGAGAATTTGGGTGGGAACCCTGCAATAGATTTCATTATGCTTATTTTTGAATCATTTTAATCCTCAATTTTAATACTAGAATCATTTTAAGAAAAACTTATATTATTGTGTAATTTGAATTTTACACAGCAAAGTAATATCACTTTGCACCCTAAAGATATAACCAAAGGAAAACCTAAGCTACATTTAAATGGCAAGGCTATTCGTGAGGGTCACCATGCAGGTCATTTCTGTATAAGGTTAACATATGCTTAATCTCATATGTATACAGTGTAAGCGTAAAAGTGATTTATTAAACGTTACTATACCCTCTTTGACCGCAACATAATCCTGGCCAAGTGTTCACCTCATCGTACACAACAATTTTAATTGTATTCCATGAGTAATGTTCATTTCTTGGTCAAAAGTTGTTTTAACAGTAAAAAAAATTTAAAAGCTTAGAATTTGCCTCGATCTCCATAAAAGTCATTAAACATGTCAAAATGCACACCCTTTAATGGCGCTAATCTGAGTTCCTGATTATTGCCATGCCAGACACGGATTTGCGTAATGTATTATAAATAAATCTGTCAACGATCGTGTTTCGAAGGTATTCTCTGTAATACATAACCAGAAAGGTGTTATTTTTTGCCCTTTTCACAGCCATTGCCGTTCCAAAAGGTCACATGCCAGTGCCTTTTTGTTTGTTTTGTATAATGCGAAAAATGGAAGTACGAAATAGTATACGAATGTTGTATTCAGCATGCAGTATACATGTCAATGCTTACTTAATTCACCATTCGTATTACACGCTGAGTTAATATATTGTCAATATTGAAGGCAATATTGGATCTTGTTATTGCAGTATACACACAGCGTGCCTGGAGAGATAATCTGAAACCCGCGCTAAACTGGCCCCTATAAATTGTCATTAAGAAAGTATGGTTTCGTATAACCGGAAGTGTGGTCGCCAGTTTGTAAACAAACAATGGCTTTGGTTATAGGTTTCAAGTCTGCATGTACCCAAAGCAGGCAGTTCTAAGTAGACACAAGTTTCATTAAAGCAATCATATGACGTGCATAGTGTTGACCATTATCCATATTTATAGTAAGCAGCAAAAATCATTCCTATATCTAAATTTTTAATTTTTTAAAAAAAGTGTACTCAATTCCAGGGTGTCTACCGGTTTTGAAATGAAATTCAGGTCATGGAAAATTCATGGAAAAGTTTTTGCATTGATTGATTCCCAAAATAATAAATTGGGTTAATATTTATCATTTGTCATTCAGTTTCGCATAAAAAAATCGCTTATGGAGGACCCCATATTCTAAAAGGCATTGACAACTTTTTGAAGCCATGAAAAAGCCATTGAAAAGTCACGGAATTCGCAATTCAAAATCCGGGAGACACCCTGTTTTGGCGTTTTTGGCCAATAATCATATCATCACTGTAGTAGATGTTTCTGAAACTCACTATTTAATGATGGCATGCGTAAAACTTGGACGACTCCATATTCTAAGTCTTTAAAAAAAATTGAAGTCATGAAGAAGTCATTGGTAAGTCGTGAAATTTGCAATACCGAATCCAGTAGACACCCTGAATTCGCGCCTTATTTGGTCAATGATTGCCATCATTTATAGTGGTCTGAAAATCGCCAAAAAGAGATGACATAATATGTAAACGTCATCAAATGAACATGTGTAAACTTATGCCTGCTTTGATTGGTACCTTACGTAAAGTGACGTCATTGAAAGACCTCTAATTGACAACGGTGAAACGTCGATCATGACCCCTATTGAGATAGTCATGTACGAAAAATATGTAATTTAGGTAAAGAAATATGCTTTTAGCAGGGCGTAATTCTAGCCATAATCATAATGAGAGGAGTCAGGAGAAATGAGGGTGCGGGTCGCAGATATGATCCGAGGGATATAAAATTGGGGTTCAACTTCAACACGATGTATTTTGACATGTACTAGTATACGTACATGTAGCCTCGAAGCATGGTCACGTTGGTCAAAGTTCTGCACCAGGCAAGACGGTCCAATAAGCGATCCTATAAGTAGCCTAAAACTCGCTTCTAATTGTATTCGATGGGGGACTGGGGTCCGTATACAGCATAGGAAACGTCCATTGTTTAATGGCAATTATCGTAGATTATGCTCTCAAAGGTCCCTCCACTTGTAATAGCCTTTAAATATCCAGGACTAGCAGCGCCCTCCCTACCGTGCGCGTCGTAAAACCGATAATTACCATCACAAAGATTGTTTCGAATCACTTGTATTTGACACGGTTTAGCGATATATGTAATCTTTTGTCTAAATACCTGTTCCAATTATGACCGTGCCGACCAGGTGCCATTTTTATTGTTTTTCAGTCCCATGTCCATTGTGGTTGCCCCGCACAACTTGTCAAAGTTGATATCGAGCCATCTCCCCCTATAGTCCTTCGCAATAATTGCCCTCTGGTGAGGGTTTTAGTGTCGTTTACTTCAAACCCTTAAAATACGGCTTATGTGGTGGAGGCAGTCATAGTCATTGTCTTTTTGTTTGCTATCTTCGTGGTTTTCTGTGTTTGGTCATTGTGTGGAAGACCGCAATAATTGCGACACTTGACTTGCTTGACTCGTCCTGGGGACACATGGAGACAAGGGCAAGGAGACCACAAAAACCATAGTTTGGTACCTTGTTAATTGCAGCCCTGAGGGATGCTAACCGCCCAATTGGGCTCTGGGGAGCAATTTGGGTGATGGACATTTGGTCTTTACGCTGTGCTTAGTATTACAACCTGGATAATCCTGTCAGCCTGGGCACGATTGCAGACACCTCAAGTGTAATGTCACCAGAGTGAAGGCTTAGTTAAACAGGGTCGTTAGAAACCCCACTGTATATAGAGTAGTGTTCATGTACATGCGTTTTTGTTGTGCACATGTGTACAATGCTAATGTATCAAGCATGAATACTGCATCAGCTAGCTGAAAACTCGTAGTCGATTTGTTTATTACAGAACCTGTCTAAAGTAATATACTCTCAAAACTGTCAAATCACGTGGGACCCATGTTAAATCTAGTAAACCTCCATCTATTAAACTTGTTACCAGAAAATGTCACAAGTGCTCGAAATTTTAATGTTTTTTGTTCATTTTAAACCAATTGGATTTACACTTTTAACAAATTTTATGCTTTTTATTGATGGCATCAATGTAAGCGGCTTGCCCTTTTCTTCCTTTTCCAATTGGAATAATCTGATATTAAGTAGTTTTTGCTTGGTTTTTATTGATCCCACATCTTTTGCAAAAAATACTACTGTTTGTAATGCAGAAAATTCAGTAAAAGATCAAGCAGGATGAAAACAATCTGTCCAAAGTGATAACCCCTCTAAACTAATATTCAGCACCGATCACCAGGATATTAATTTAAATAGGTACTGTATATATAGTTTTGTCTGTTTAATGTATAGGGTAATCACAAAGTTCTACCCCATTACAAAAATTAATTTGAAAATTGTTAGGAAAAGGTGAAACCTACATGTAAGTGCCAGCAAATTTTTTTTTCAAAATATGGCCCTTGTAACTACTTTAAAAAATAATAATTTTGGTAACGAGGGTAAAACCTTATGATGCCCTGCAGTTGCACAATATCATCGTTGAACTGAATTTTGGGTTTATATTTATTAATTTGGGATATGGATATTTTCCATTCTTAAGGCAATGGGAAGGTGAATGCCTCAAAAATAATTGTTTGTTGCTATATGTACTCTGCATGATTTTCGTTGAATTCTGGCACTTGTAATGTATGAATCGATTAAATTTGAATGGACATACATTTGTGTAACTTCGTTAAATTTATTGCAGTTACCGTCGAATAAATAACTCGCTTATTTGGACGAATACAAACGGTATTTCCCTAATTTATCTTGTTGTCATGGATGTAGTAAAACAATAGTTGTTGAGATTTTGCTTCACATTACCCAACTCAAATGAAATAATCTAAGATTTATTTGAGATACATGTACATCTTAATAGTATTGTTTATGGTGTTAACGTCCACATTAATACCACAATAACACCAGAGAAGAAATTAAAAACGGAATCCGTGAGGATAACCTATCAATTATTGGCTTGTTTTCTTCAGGATTAATAAATCAAATATTTTAACTTTGCATGCGACAAAACATAAACCTCAATCTGCTTTTTTAATGTGCTTATCACAATAGGCACTTCAATTCATCATGGTAATTGGAAATCGTACAATGTCAGTTTTTTCGCTTACTTGTATATACAAGTGTAGTACAATAAATATAACTTATACATACCTTGATTTTTGTCCAAGCTGCTTATGCGGAATCTAGTTTGCAATTATTTTACTAAAACTAATTGGTGCGTTTTCGCGAATGAACAGCGTAAATATTTCACATTCATGACAAGCCTTTGTCGCCACTTATTTGTTTGCCTTTCTGGAAATATTTCTCAACTAAACGACTAACGTAACAAATATGGCGCTTGATTTGTGAGGAGAAATACCTGAAATTGCAGGTGCTTTTGCATCGGTTGAATGCGTGCCAGGGCTGGTTATACGTCCAATATTTTCTCCATAAAAACACTGTCATGGCGGCACTGTACATTTCTTTTATGACAAATGGACGAGTGTGGAAGGATGGTAGAAGACGTGGGCTGGCTAGTATATTGTCAGGATATACTGCATTACAAAACCTTCAACGTTTGCATATTCGGGCAAACGTTGTGGAAAAATTGCCATTTTTACATGCATGATTTTTTTATGAAATGAAAGGAGAATAGATCATGTGGTATATTCGCGTGTCAACTCTGTATATGTCAACTGAGGAATAATAAATAACAGTCGGCATATTTATGCCCTGGGCTTTGGGAATGTAAGTGACCCATTCACTGAATTTGACTGAAAAGCTCGTCATGAAGAAATAAGAAATTTGTTTGCTTTTGAAACTCATTTGAATTCATGGAGAGGTGACGATACTGCGTTTATAAAACTGTGTTGTCGTCAAAGAACAAGAAAAATTCCTTGAGTGGATGCACTAGAGTAAATATTTTAAGATTTTATCAGACCATGCCAGGTTATAGGGCTTCTTGGTGCCATTTGTTGTACAATAAACCCTGGCTAAACTAATAGCCTTGGGACGGGTGCAGAGTATTAGTTTAGTATGGTTATTTGTTTGGACAGATTTTGGGGACAGCGACCTACCACTTACTTGTTAGAAACTGCTTTTATTAGCCATATCATGGTGTCCCCACAAATTTGACGCCCTGGAAACTTAGACACTCGTCTATCATGTTTTGCTTGTACTGAACATGCATTTATAGGAAGTCACTTTGATATTTTGTCGAATTTTCTGCATTGCAAACTGCAATACAGTTTGCAAAAGTTGTGGCACCAATAAAAAGCAATGCAAAAATTATTGAATATCAAGATATGGAGGTTATTAGATTTAACATGGGCCCACGTGTTGATTGGCACCTAACATTAGGGTATGCTGTACAAGCGTAGTATGAAAAAGTTGTAGGACCAATAAAAAACAATGCAAAAATTATTGAATATCGAGATATGGAGTTTTATTACTTTTAACATGGGTCACAAGTCGAAATAAGCACCTGATATTAGTTTTGATAAAATATTACTTTATCCAGAATTTGTTTAGACGGGATCAACTGTGTAGCTGAAACTTTAGTTGTTACATCTCCTTAGGTAGCCATTTTTCGGCAAAAATTGTCCATCATGGCGAAATTTCGTTTTGCACCTAGACGTAGTTTAGCCAAGGCTATACATAAGACCTGCATAACTGTTCCACAGTAATTATCGTTCTTGAAACATTTCTTTCCCTCCATTCCCCTCTTGCTCTCCATCCCCTTAGTTTCTTACCACACCACTGAGGTACTCATGTTCTCATTAGTTGTTAGCTTGTAAACTGACCACGGTGCACACTTGAGTGGAAATCACCACAGTGCACTTCCGGCTCGAACTGATCACAGCATGGCCAAGCATGCGGGGTAGCGTGCCATTAGGGAACACCACAAGTGTCGCGATATGTTTGAACCATGCGTTTTGTGCAACATACCAAATTTTTCAAATCCACGAAGGTCTCGGCGTTATTATTGTCACTAATTCCAACTATGGAATGTTACGAAAAGGCCAAATGCAGCGCTTCCACCCACGCCCTTCTGTTGGCCTACCTTTGCATCGCTATCCCAAAAACGTACGTGATCAACATAAATATGCAGACCCAGCAATAATTTAAGTCAGAATACAGCCCTACGAAAACATTCGTCTACAATTATAAGCATGCGAGTGAATGACCCCTGCCTGATGGGACAAGCTCTATTTATACAAGGGTCAAGATGCATCGTGCATATGTCTTGACCTCTGCGCATACTCTCGTACATTATTCCTTTTAAGCGTTTAATAGCATCGCAGACTAGCATTCTGGATGGGCTATAAATGCATAAAATGGCCCGCAATATCTTCGTCGAATTCCAAAGATTGCCCATCCCTCGTATACCTTCTTATTTCCAAACACACTAAATGTAGTTCTCGTAAAATAAATCTAAACTTCCAGTTCACATGATGGCATGCCATCTTTTCTCATCCATTCTCGTGCATTGTTGGAGCCTGTAATCGCTGTCAAAACTTTGTGAAAAAAAACAGACATTTATAAACAATGTCAGCTCGAATGTGTGTATTCTGGGAATTTTCATAACATTTATTAAACCAACCAACTCAGCAGTTGATGTGCTACTGTATACGAAGTACATGTATACAAGAGTTCGATAACTTATTTCGATTAGTTGGTATTTTATAATTTTATTGTTATGCGTGCAAATTAATTTAAGAGTGTGTAGGCTAGGGTATGGCACTCTTTGATGCATCTACTACGATTGTATAAGGCTCTGGTAACTCCCTATAGGGGCCAAGCATTCATGCTATAGCCTATTTATACACCCTGCACCCATGCTTCATGCAGACTGCACCCACGCCACCCTCATTTGCATGTACCATGACTAAACGTATATCCTGATAAAAAAATTAAAAATAAGCATGGTGGTTGAAATTGTCGTGGGCCAAGCGCGAACACTGGTCATGTGTTAAAACGTCCTAAGCAGGTTCCCCATGTAAATAAACGAATAATTTTTTCCTGAGAAGGGACGATCATCGAATACATGTATCAATTCGTGTGCAACTCAAAGTCGGGGAAAGTCGTATTATCAGTTTTGGACTCGAGTGACAGAGTATGACCCTTAATTATGAGATATCGTTATAATCAATGCACACTATAGCTTTTTGAAGATGTGTCAAAATGCTATCACTCACCAACTTTACAATTGTATCTCAATGTACTGTAGAACGTACAAAGTTGATCACCTCCCTATGTTGACCACATTTTAACTGACCGGACGGTCACCACATTAACTCAATGGAAGATGACCTCTACATGTTGACCACATGCACCTCTGTATGTTGTGTGTTGACCAATTGGACTATGACACACAATAGCAATTTCCTTTCTGTATGTTGATCAGCATGGTCTCAACATGTAAAGTCTTGGATGATTACATTCAGGGTTAATACAGCGTTAAAATTCCAGTACTACTGAACAGTACGTATAATTGCTGGATAAATTTGCAGCTCATTAGCAATACTGATACTGTATTGTAAACATTTTAATAAGATTATTCGTGAATGATGGATGATTACTGTAAAATGTAAGTACATGCAGTTCACGGAATTAAAACCCTGTGACAGTACAAGCCTCATTCCATGTTGACCAGTTTGCGACAGTCCCTTGGGTGGTCAACTTAAGGAGGTTCTACTGTATCTCAAGTAAGACGCCCATTTTTCAGGTAATTAATATATTTGGTACTCAGTTAGATGGGTACAACTTAACATTGATATTCAGCAAGTATTCAAAGTACAGTGCTGGACAGAATTATAAGCTCACTATTGAGAACTCATGGGGGCAGGTCTCGGATCATGTTGACCAGTCATGACAATATTTCATGCTAATTAAACCATATTTTTGAGGTTTATACTAGCCAGGGTGACAGTCTGGTGGATACACAATGTTTAAAGTGTTTGTTTGCACACCATTTCAATTTTTTCAGCTATCACAAGTAGACCTTTCATTTTTGTCCCCGCAATTTTTTGAGTTACCTCTGCACTAGATGCTTGGAATTCGTTCATTTTGCATAAACATTGGTTTAATGTGAGTTTAATCATTATGCTTTTGTATCAATTTGCTTGCTCAATTGGAAATGGAAAAACACCAGATTTCCTATAGTGACCTTATAATTCTGTCCAGAACTAATACATGTAAGTGCCTATAACATTATTGTGTGGCGAATCAGTGTGACGTCATTTATGCCAGGCCCCTGAAAGACGAGTGAGATTCCCATGAATAATTCTTGCACCTCGGTTTTGAATTCATCGCATGGTTCGGGACCGATGACAAGTGACTCAGAAAAAGGTCGATAAAATTCTGCACGTCACCAGAGGGCGCCTTAGATCTATCGGAAAATAGGGGAAAGTCTATGCTCTGCATCGGTGGTGACATAAAGGAAATTGTCAGTGGAGCTTCGACCATTGCTTGACAAACACGTGTGAATGCTGGCTGGCCATGGCTTTGGGAAAGGTGTTTGGGCACAATGGTATGCTGACCAACTGACCATTTCGACGTGCTGAGTGTGAGAGAAAGTAGTTTTTGGAGCAAGTTTGGGTCGGTTTTCTTTTTGGTTTTTGCTTTGGGCCTGCAAAAAATTCATTTTGAAGACCACTTTTTACCCTCCATGATCGAAACAAATAAAAAAGCTTTTCCCCTCCTCCATTTTTTTTCTACAAATGGCATCGCAGTGAAATCACACCCCAGCTGCTGATCATTTTTTGCCATTAAAAGATTAACCCCTTTATTCCACGTCCTATTTATTTATTTACCTTTTAGGGTTGAGCCCAAACCCGAACTATACAAATCGTATGGGTGCCCTGCAAAAAAGCAGCCTGGGATGAAAGAGTCATGCAGATTTTCCATGCAAAAACCCAAGCTTCAACCCTTTGAATCTCGTCATAATGTAAACTACCCCCGAGTTAGTTTTTCAGGCGTTTTTTTCGGGCTTCTTTTTAGACCTTGTGTACATCCACAATAACAACACCCAACCTTAAAAAAGTAATGCATTAGTTTTTTTGGTTTTTTTTGTGGCGCTGGTGGAGGATACCCCTAGATATCCCTGTGCACAAAGATCATCCCCATGACCTGACAGCGAAAATGGTGCTGGGATGATGCATGGTGCATGCATGATTTTTTCTGAAATTTTTTCTTCAAAGGTATTCGTGAATAGCCCATATGGCAATGCATGGGCTTACCGTGCTGGTGCTCAAAGAGTTTTTTACTCCTTTGTGCCTTAAGGTAGTTTTTAGGGACGAAACCTGTACAGTCCTGTTATGAGACAGTTTTTTCCCATCTGGTTCCATCAGCAACCTGACCAGCCTATCTAGCGTATGTGAAATTTGATAACTCTTGTACGAAAATACATTTCCATTATTTTTTTATATTTTACAGTGAAGAAAAGTAAAGGCTAAGAGTTCGCACTTGACCAAAGATCCGAAACTTGATTTAATTTTCTTTGAGTATCGATCATTCGATCATCACTTTAAAATACCCCAAAACTCAACAAAATCTATAGTCTGACATGCTTTCTCAAATTTCTTTAAGGGCAGGGTTAAAAACGAATTGAATACTTAAAAATTCACTATAGCCATGAAGTTAAGATACATTGTGTTTTAGATCACTATATACACTATGTTGATTTCAATAAGTACTGTAAATAGGAGACAAGTGCAAACTTCTTACAAATATTCTGATTTACTTATGCAAATGTGTACAAGCTTTCATTGCGATCCATGCGCATGGTTGCAAATACACATACATGATATGCCATCAAACGTTGGAATTTGCTGCATAAAATTCGAAATGCATGTACTTGCACTTGTAATTCAGAAACTAAATAACAAGTAGCAATATCATCTTTTCTTAATTGGTATTTTTTAAATGTATTGTACAATTTAATACCCATAGTGTGGAGGGGGTTGACGTATTGATAACGATTAATTTCAAGACCATGACCTGCAAAAGATTGGGAAACCCTCTATATAAATCCGTGTCAGGCGATTTTTATTATTTACTTTCATTTTGAAAATAAGTTCATTTGAGGGCATCTTGGGTTTGCTAAACGATTTACAGATTTGTTTTCTTTCCGAAATTATTTCCATATCAAGGTCCATGTCCTTTATTTGAATAGATTGGATGCGGATTTCTCGTATACCCCGCTGAAATTAGGTCTACAGGGTCATGAACTCGCACGTGTTTCTATATACGTGCGTGCTGTATTTACATGTAGATCAAAGGGGTTTGTGTGAATGCTATACGGTGTCGTGTATGTACATGTACATCATCAGAGCTGTGCAGAAATGCTAACACCAAAAAAGTAATATTTTGTGAACAACTGTACATTTTGTCATCGATACATTATTTATAATAAGGACTAATTTTTAATACAAGCATGAGTGCATTTTCTCAACAGCCATGGACCAAAAAATGCATTCCGCCGACTATAAAATACATGCAACTACCTGTTGCTTAATTGAGACGAGCGGTGTGCAAGTTCATACGATAAAAAAGCCACACTTTCCAAAGTAAAAAATCGGAGTCCTCATCGGCGACATTGTTGTTATTATTTTGTATTTATATTTTTTTCAAAGACGTTAAGTGAGGACTCCCTGTACTATAATATTCTAAATACGGTACATTTAATACGTCTCCAGGATATTACGCATTATCCATGCAACAATGGAATAATTTAAATTTTTTTTTAAACTAATGTTTGTGTTTCTTGTATTTGTGTAGCTAATTTTTTATTTTTTATTGTTAACTTACTATTATTGTAAAGGTTTGAGGCCATACAAGTTCAATTTTGAACGTCGGCCATTATTCAATAAACGATATTCCACATATCACTCTATCTAAATATTAGCTATAGCCTCAAAAGCCAAAACGTCTTTATTTCGAAAATATAACAGTGGCCCTTAGTGCTTTTCTTTCTTTCTTCTCCTTTAGATCAGTGTCAGATGTGTCCCACACATGTCCTAACAAAACAACAGAAACAAAAATGCTTGTTGGTTGGTTGGTGGTGATGCTTGTACAGAACATCGTATACAGTACACGTATATGAAAATTCAACATTAGTTTCCTTAAAATCCTGAAAAGTCGGGTTACTTCATGCACGAACCAAAGGAACCATCTTGAGAATATCACTCATGTCACACTAAATATTAATCGTAGCCCCAAAACTCCTATATTTCATAAATAAGATACATGTAGGTCGCCTTGTCGTAGCCCTTCTGCCATTATGAATGCGTACATGTAAAATGTTTCAAAATGTAGAACGTGAATGAGTAAAACGTGTTCCAAAATGTAGAACATACATGCGTAAAATGTGTTCCAAAATGTAGAACATAGATGCGTAAAATGTGTCAAAATGTAGAACGTGAATGCGTAAAATGTATCAAAATGTGGAATGTTTATGCGTCAAATGTTCCAACACGTGGAACGTGAATGTGTCAAATGTTCCAACACGTGGAACGTGAATGCGCCAAGTGTTCCAAAACGTGGAAATCGAATGTGTAAAACGTGTTCAAATTCAAAATGCTTAAAAATCTACGCAAAGTGGAGAAAAAACGCGCAACATTATCAAAATCATCCCGCATTAATTTCGCTCAAATCCCACAAGATTAATTCCCACCCCAAAGCAGAGCGCAAGCTAGCGCAGCATTTCACCTCTGAGGGCAAAAACCAGCCATTTCACGCGCGCAGGCCATACGCAATCCGGCTCATTCAACACTGGCAATCCCGGCTGCGGGTTCTCGCGGGCCACGAGCCAGCCAAAGCTTCGAGCCCGGCGCGTCTTCGCCGCATCGCCCGCATCGAGCGTGCGCACCGTGCCGAGCGCGGAGGTCGAGGTCGAGCCGAAGGTGTTCTCGACCGATTGCGAGATA